>DWMO01000028.1:0-14343 GCA_018245175.1 Elbella theseus
TAGAAATGCCTTGGCTATTGACGGGCAGCAGACTTGCAAAACCTTAGCATGTTAAAAACAATTCATAGAAATATCTCAATCAATCACACAATATCTCAATCCAATAGCACACTAACTTCGACAAAGTATTTTCTCTACCAAATATATAAATATCAATATAATACCAGAACAATGTAGCTTAGGATGCCCTCCAATTAAATTGAGTGAAGGTATAGATAGGTGGAGTGACAATGCATGGAAAGAGGCTGGCAACTTGGATTCGAAGACCTGAATCGAGCTCAGTGGTGTCCTATTGGAGAGGCCTAAGTCCAGCAGTTGATGGGAGTAGGCTGAGAATGATGATGTTTATGTAGATAAATGCTAAGTGGTTGGGAGTAATTACAAACAAAGTGCCGAAAATCAACCTCAGTAGCATACAAGAGAGGTCTATATCCAGATAATGATCCAATATAATAGAAACAGCCAGACAGATCTCAAATGGCATGTTAATTCCTATAGATGAAGATAAAGCATATCCAGTTTTATACTGATAAGAAATCACATGATTATATAAGTACCAACTTTATTTACATGCTTTGGGATGGCCCAATAGTTTCAAAGGATAAGGTCCGTCTTCATAAGCTTACGCCAATTAATAGCGCTAGTCGAGGCCATTCCTGAGGTAAGCCAGTACATATAATATTATAATCACATTGTATAAATATTTACAAGACATCTAATAGTATAATAAGAAATCACTCTCCAGATAAACACCATAAAAAAGATGACAGCCTATCTTCCTCGCTCAATGCTCATACATTTCTTTACATATCAATGATCGTGTTCCATTACTTGAACTGCAAAAATTGCCTACGAATAACTTTATACTTCCGCTGTGATTGGCTTAGAATCGAACCACAATAGTTTAGTTATTGAAAAAAAATTCCCTAGATTAAAATAGTGGTATCTGTCTAATGCTATCCCTCGCTGTGTATATGAATAAGATTTTGGCAATATACTTACCATCAATTTTGTCTTCCATCTTAACAAAACGTATTTATAATAATAGTTAATTTTTGCTCCTCCGTGTCTGTATTAATCTTTAGTATTTTTATTTGTGTTGACGTTCAAAAATTGTCATTCATTCAGTTTTAAATTTTGCTACACTTCTTTTTTCTCTTGGATCACATGACATACCAATTGACTAAATTATTGTCTTTGATTTATTGCATGCAAGTTTACTTTAATGATTTTACTAAAAGTTTTAAATTTTTTTCTGATTCCAAATTTATTATTCATTTGTAATCCTCTTACAAAATTCATCACAAAATTCAGCAAATACATGAACACTTAAAATGGTATCCATTTTTACAAATAATGCATTTATGGAGGAATGTGTGATTTGTTAATAAACATAAAGTTCGTACAGAAGAGAAGTCTAGAATTTGTTTACAATAAAAATCTGAATAACGTTCAAAAAACAATTTAATATAATAATGTCGATTTCAGATCCAAATACTGCAATAAATGCACAATAATTTATACAATATTATTGCTAAGATAGTAATATAACCGTGCGCCGTTCCGCTTTCTACGATACAACAATGAAAAGCATACAATACATTATCATTAACATCGTCATTAGTCTGTCTCGATCCATTGTTATGCTAAATATAGGTATTTCTGAGAACAGGAGAATCTACCGTAATCCCCACGCTGGGCATGTGGGTTGAGAATCCTAGACGTCTACCCATTGGCGGCCAGGATATTTACCAATTGCGAGGTAGACTGCACTGTTTAAAAGAGTGCACTACGATAGGTGAAATTGTATTGTACCACCAAGCCGAAGCTTGGACCCTGTACTATATTTTAGAGACCTTAGACTATTTTGTTGGTCTTTTTAACATGATTTAAAGCAAACTGACAACTAAAAAAAAATATATATAAAATGAACAATAAACACCTGAGCAACGTTGAGTCGTTGGTTTGATGTTTTTTGAACTATGATTACAATATGATTATTTATTTTTCTTGATGTTAAATGTTGAAACTAGATGTATACTGTTTATTCAATTCACAAGAAAATTCAAAGGTAAATGAAATACTTCTTATTTTTTTAGTTAGAATATTATTTAATCGAAAATAAAAATATTTCCTTAATACATTTACGAGAAATAAACTTTACTTATTGCCTAATGACCATAGGGCCTAAGTCCATAACCGCCATTTTGTTTGGATGACTTCATGTTCTTGGTGCTTTGCAGCTGTGTATTTTTTTGTTTCATGGCGTTGTCTGTGGACTAGATTATTGCGTTTCGTACCGAAATAAATATCAATACTTAGGAGTTATTAATAGACACGTGGCGAAAATAACATTCCACGATGTCGGACCGAAAACGTTTACTGGATGAATTAAGAGTAATAGATTTACGGGCGGAGCTCGAAAAACGTAACCTAGATAAAAGCGGCATACGCAGTCTACTAATACAGAGGTTATCCAAGGTAAATTCTGTGAATAAATTATTATTTTAGAAATGCGACGCTCCTAGGAGATAATGCTATAAAATTTTGTATGGTATTTGTAGCACTTAGAAGAACAGGGACACGATCCTGCTACGTACAAGTTTGAACTGAGTTCTCCCGAAGCTAAAACTCCTTCAAAACGCACAAGGCGTACGGAGAGTACAATAGAACCTGAATCGGAGGAGACTCCTGCTATGGAGGATATGATCGTGCAGGACGCCGCTGGCGAGGACGAAGATGCTGATGTCTCGCCTCAAATTACGGAAAAAGATCAGGAGAGCAATAAGAAAGGAGAAGAAATGGATGTTGAGCCAAATGAAAAAACAAGCAGGAAGCGTGAAATTAAAGACGATTCTGAGGCAACACAGGCAAAAAAGGCTTGCTTAGATAAGGATGCTAAACATGACGATGACCATAAAACCGAGAACAACACAGACGCTGAGGACAGTATCAACTTGGATATTGGTGATGATGAGCTACTCAATGAAGAGGTATGTTTCTATGTCTTCAAGTTGAATGTTAAACTGCCACTGCTCCACACAAAAATGCCCAATGGTTTTATGATGGAAATAGACTAGACAAGCACTTGCATATTATAATTAATACATATGTATATATTTTTCTGTATTCTATAATATTTATTACAGTATATATGTCTGCCTTCTCTCTTGTTTATTATTTACATGTCACAAATTTATGGTTTAGATAATAAAAATACATGCAGCTCAAATGTGTTGTATCTGTGTTCTTATACTTGAAAAATCCTTATGATGATAATTATGAAATCCTGTTGTCTTTTCAGACTGACAACACCTCGAGAAACAAAAAAGGTAAGTAGCAAAATGAAAAGACATATTTCAGTTAAAAAAAATATGGGTCTTTGACTTGTCACAAGATATAATGTATAATAATATGTGTTCACTATTTTGGCATGTGTTTTGGCAACGAAACACCAAAAATTGTTTTACTTTCCCGTTTACAAAACAAAATGTGAAGTGTTTGCAAAGTGAAAATATTTACCAAAGAAGACCAATAGATGGTACCCTCAACGGAATAACGGTGCTACCAGCTGCTAAAATCAAAAATGGATGCAAAAAGTACTTAAAAGTATATTGGAAGATTGAACTATACAATAGAGTTGGAGACCATTCACCAATGAAAATGGTGTAAACTGATTCCATCCTAAAACAATAAGGCAGTTCTCCTTGTTTAAGTTGTAAAGCTTCCAGTATTCGGCCATTATGCATATTCATAACTGACATGGCAGTAATGGCAGGCGCCCCATATTTCTTCGTGTTTTCCATTGAGGCTGTGGTGTTAATATCAAATCAAGTTTTCAGGTGAAGGTTTTTATTATTTGCAACTATAATATACAAGTAACAAGAGACTTGGTGAAGCAGCTTCACAAATGAAAATTGAAGATAGACAGGGCGGGGTGCTCCCGGCGAGCAACCTGCACTGGCTGGTGGTACATCTTTGACACTGACGTAGATGTCGCGGCTCTGGAGCACGCGGCGGACTCTGCGAGCGGCGACACGGCAGCCAACGACTCCGCGACAACTGATGCGGCTCCTTCTGAAACACAACAAGTAACCACCGAAGCCGCGGCCACTAGGTTGGTGAACGCCGAAGGGCCGTCGCGACGCTCTCCACGCGCATCTATAAACTACGATTAGTCACGTTATATACTTCCGACTTTCTTATTGTATCACTACAAAGTTTTGCACCTTAAGTGACCTGGAAGATTGCGACGGCATTGACGCTGCGGCGTGCAAGACGACGCCTACACGAGGAGTTCCCGTGCGGCGTGTTTGATCGAGTGCTCATTGGGGACTTCGTTCTATGGAATATGAGACATCTACTGTCCAGGACAGATCTACAGTGCTACGTGGCGATGGCGAGCTTCGACAGCGTGTTCTACAGCTTGCGACCAACAAGGAGGGAGAGACGGGCCGTGCTGTCCAAGGATTGGAGTATTGGTGCAAAACTTTGTAGATGATTGTCTCTGTTTAAAACTTAATTTATGCATATGTTTTACAAAATAATAACTGAAATGTCATCACTTGATATATTTTCGCAGTACTTAAATAAAGTATTAAACTTAAATTTTTCATTTCAGCAGTGAGGTTGATAAAAGTGAGAAGAACGCTAATGGTAACTTCAATTCTTATGGAAATCTTTCTAATTAGGAATTGTGTTATATTAAATAATTATTATTCATTCGTATGTTGTAGACGAAAAAGAAAAGGATGGAGAATGTGACAAAAAAGAGAAAAAGGATGAGAACAAAGAAGGTGGTGCTCGTAACTTGTGGGTCAGTGGACTATCTGGTGACACTCGAGCGAAGGACTTGAAACAACTTTGCAGCAAACATGGCAAAGTATGACAATTGTTCTATGCCTAACTAGAAGACTGGCCTTATTCTATTTACCACATTTATGATGATGCATACTTCTGTCTGGTGTGCAGGTTATTGGCGCCAAAATTGTTACCAACGCGCGCACGCCAGGGTCGCGTTGCTACGGCTATGTGACTATGGCCACCGCACAAGACGCTGAGAATTGTATTAAGAATTTACACAGGACTGGTGAGATACAATAAATTTCTTTTTAAGAAACATTAAATTAAATATATTTTTTTAAAATCTTTCTCCTATTTTGTAACTGGTAAAATGTGGAAGTGTACTAAACTACTCTGTCAACCCCTTCGGGTATTACAGGCGTTATGTTACATTTTTTCTTTTCCTAATTTATCATAGATTTTACATAAAACGGTCAGTCAAAAGCTAGTCAGACTGCATTCCTTACTGTTCGACTGCTAGACATAGTTCCAGACTGGTCCCACATTCCACTCTTGGTCTTATATGGTATGGACTATATTCAACAACAAGTATGCATCACTTAAATTTATAATTTGTTACAATAAAAATATTGGATGATATAAGCTTATTAAGGCTTTGTATGAAACTTGTCAGACATCCAAGATTCTGTGCCTGGTACTGCTTAACTTTATTTATAGTACTTATTAGTGAACTTTTATAATAATTGATAGTCAGTGGTATTTGTGACCTTTGTTTTGAGCCCTTTATGTGCCCTTCTTTTAATATGCTCACGTGTTATTAATTGTTGATTTCACAAAAATATATGAGTTAGTCTGTGTTTTGTTATGATTTAAAATGAAATGAAATATCGAGTCCATTTCACTAGAATATTAATTTCGCTGACAACAATGTTTCAGCCCAATATTTATTTGTAATTATTACAGAACTGCATGGTCGGATGATCTCCGTAGAAAAAGCTAAGTCGGAATCGGAGTCGGCGTCGCGGCGCCAGCCCTCGCGCACCGAGCGGCGGCCCAGTAGGGAGCGCAAGGACGAAGGAAAGGATAATGAGGTCAGCACATTATTCATTATTATTCTTATACATTTAAGCAGTGATAGCCTAGTGGTTAAGAATTCAGCCTCTCACTGCGGAGGTCCTGGCTTTAAATTCATGGCGCGCACCTCTTTACAAAAGTGCGTTTTAAATTTAAATATCACTTGCTAACGGTAAAGGAAAACATCGTGAGGAAATCTACACATCTTAGAAATTATAAAAAAAAATTTCTAAAGTTTGTGAAGTCTGCCAACCCGTACTTGGCCAGCGTGGCAGACTACGGCCTTAACCCTCTCAATATGAGAGGAGACCCATGTTCCAACAGTGGAATTATAATGGGTCGATTAATTATTATTTTTATTATTATTCTTCAATTCTGCTGTCTTTTTGGTTGACGTTCTTTTTGGTTAAATTGAGAAGCAGAGCGTATCTCATACTGAATGTTGTGCCTTAACTGTCAGATATTTTACACGCGCGATAAGGGAAGTAAGAAACTTGGCGTTATATATGTACGAGTATGTAATACTTTATGTATGTATATATGTATGTAATAATGTAAGCGTAATTTATAATATGCGTCTCTACTGCCAACCAATGACGTAATATAAAATTCTGCAGCAAGACATCAAATCTATGAATTAGGTATATAAGGTAATTTAAGTAAAATAGCTAACAAAGCTATAATTGAGACGTACACTAAGATCTTCAATCAAATCCTTTGTAAAACAAAAAATAGGACACAGTCCCGCGCAATATGGTCAACTGAAACCCCTTAATAACGCCAAAACAAACATTAGTAGAAACAGATGTGACACAAAACTAACATTAAAACTATAAAATTTCAAACATGGCGTTGAGTCATCGTTATTTCACTTTTATACAAAGCGAGTTGACCTGATTTTGTAATGAGTCATCCACGGTGCTGGTTCGTTCGTCACCGAGTACCACAAGCACGAATGTTTACTATAAGCGATCTATTATTTTATCGTTGACGGAAGAAACTTGTTTATGTGTTGTTCATTGTCTTTAGGGATTGCTAAATACTATTGCTGTACTACACGGAAATGGTGAAGTATGATCTTAATTATACTTTTGTGGATTATAACGGTAATAATAAGTTTCCCTCCTCCCCCCCGTTTATATTAATACTTACCACTATGCATACAGATTTTTATGTCTGGAACTGAATCGGCGTGAATGTATGAAGGGCGTGATTATATAATAATAATAACTGGACTGGGGTGCGACCAATGTTAAAGATATCATCTTAAAAGTATGAATATATATGAACTAAATTAGTTAGGTTGTATTGCATGGGGAAATCACATTTGAGTTTCTGCAGTTTATTTGCATTGTTTTTTGAGCACATACATGAAACAATTACTTTTAGAAATATAAATTTCATTGTTAAAAACGTGTGACTGTTTGACATGTTGAATTTATTAAATAATACATATCGATGCGATAACATATCAATGACTGGTTTCTATAGCTTATTATTTCATCATCATAATTATCAGTTCACGCACACCGAATTACTTGAACCTTAAGATTACATCGCTACATGTTGCTTGCCAGCAGTGCGATGGCTGCCTAAAGTTGTATGGTAGTAGTCAACAAGGTAATACGATTAATATACTTCTGTATCGCCATGTCAACGCTGTATTTCATGAAATTATACTAATCTCTAGAACCATAGACACAAAGGTTATTTTATTACGAAAAGTAGTTTTCATACGACATTGGTTAGAAGAAAATTTTCTTTGATCCTTCAATAAATTCAGGCGTCACCGTACGTGAGTTCTGAGTTATAGAAATCCAGAGACAAAGAAAGAGATTTATGTGGAATTTCGCGGGTACTTTCTATAGAGTTCATAATTTATTGTGTACCTTGGTGTTGAGATTAAATGTTTTTTGGTGAATAATGAATTCGAAATAGAATTGCGACTACATCATTCAGCAATTCCCGTGATGTGGATGAAATTACCGTATTTCGTTCTCGACAGATACTTATTAATGTATGTACAGTATACTGCGATCTTTAAGTAAGCCAAGTAGTGGGATCCATTAATTTCGTGAAAAAAAGAAAACGTGAAAGAAACGTAACATCACGCCTGCAATCCATTATTTTCATTTCTATGAAAGTTCTTTGATCCTCTCTTGTCTTATAAAATATCTCCTCTGGATTTTACATCTAATATGCTAACGCGTACATTGAAAATTTATCAAACGCCAGGTATTTTCATAGGCGACGTGTTTATTCACGTTAATAGTCGCATCACAAAAGAATTCGAAAGAGACCATTATGGGAGCGTAATTAATGGTACAGCGGATGATCTTTTGTCTCAAACACATTTGAATGATAGATGAAGTTACGCTGCCATTAAAATAGTAGAGACGCGTTGTGTTAAACGTCACGCATTATGTTAAAACTTCTGAGTATATATTTAAGAGTTCATAATACCACTTCTTTCTTGAATTGACTCAGGCGTTACTTTACGAAAATCCATTTTTAATAGTTAATTTACACTTAGTTAATGCAAGGCAGGTATGCAAGGAAAGGGATATTTGGTACTCCGTCCTCTCTGCCTACACCGTAAGGGATCTTTGGTGAAGATATGAATGTATGTATGTAGTTAATGGTATACAAGAAAGTATGGTTTCCCCCAACCCATTGTTTCCGATAATTTTCATTGATATGGATTTGGTAAATTTTAGTAACTTTGCATAAGTTTAACTTAACTATTACGAATACTTTCGCTTCTTAATAATGCTACTCTTGAATTTTATCTATTTCTGCCCTTAGACTGTTGTGCGTTTTTATGTCGGACTATCACATAAGTCACTTGGAATAACCATTTAGATAAAAATTTTAGATAAAAAATTCATATCGGCCAGTAAAATGACAAAATGTTTGATAATAAAAATGATAAATATAATATCAAGAAATGATGTGTTTCAAATTGGCTCCAGGTAGAATGTCAGAGTTATTTTCTTTAATTGTTGATTTCTGTACGCTGTAGAATCAACAGACAACTTAAACGCTTTCAACCGAAGAAGCCTTTCATGAACACGTTAGTGTTTTTATTCAGACTGCATCCATTACAATACTTAGACCTCTTCAAGTGTACGCCGCTCCATTCTTATCTGTGTCATTTTTCTCCACATTTTTAAAATATAAATCGTGTATATGTATACGAACGTGTGACAATATGTACGTATATTATCAACTTAACAGCAAAGTAAACATCATCTAATCGAAAGTGGGATCGAAACTTACTTCAGTGCCGTCTTACAGTAACTCGAATTATTGCACAAAGATAAAACTCGATACCAATTTATTGCTAGTCGTATTCTGGATTTAGCTATACATAAGAACAACTCTATACAATTACAAATACGATCCAGTTGCGCAAGCGCAGTTTCGGTGGCGTATCGACGGCTTATTGGACGCCATCTGGCGTCATTATTAGAAGATCTCGGTTGTCCCGCGAACGAATTTCTCTTAACTGAAATCGTTTCGTATCCCACATACATTACTGGTTTGCTATGAAAGGTATTGAATCTGAAGTGTTGAAAGGAAGTAATGTATAAAATATTGTAAGACTGAGATACATTTCAACGATTGGTGGTATAGCATTTATCACACGTGTTGTTACTCCGATTTAAGATCGGAGTACGGGTTAGTACTTAACTAACGGTTACAATGAACCCTTTTATTTGAACTGCGCACAATAATTGCTTGTTTCGTAATTCAGTTAATGTCTTTAGTTTGAACGCTTTAGTTTATAGCGTCCTAGTACTTATTGGTTTAATTTGTAACGGTTAATAAGTATTCTTGTTGCGTAGTAAATTTTGAATGGCATGTCGTCATCAGTGTTGACTAATTGTATGTATATGTTTAATAATTACCACATGAACTTAGGTCAGCTGTGAATATTTCAAAGAATGGAGATCAGTATCTACCCTTTATTTGCTCACTGTTGGATATATGTAGGTCTCTTCCTGTAATCTTAAATTTTGTAGCCATAGTGTGCCACGCTGGACAATTGCATGTTGTAACTGTTAAATTTCTTGGATAACAAGACATCTTGTATTATGTAAATTTACTCGCAATGTTTCCCTTCGCGATTACAACTATTGATGCTTAGTTTCAAAATTCGAAATATAGATATTAAAATTAATTATAGATATTATAAATAATTTTCCACCTGACTTCTTGCTCCCATACTCTTTCTTCACTAATGTTCTTTCTGTGTACATTAGGTTTGATTATGTACATTACTTATGTTTTAGATATTAGAATGTCTTTTCAATAGCGGGATATCATTGCATCCATCATGAACTGCCTAAATGACTTCATCGGTGTATTTAGAAATGATATTAACAGTTGACGGATTGATAGAGGACCTTCGGCTAGTTAGGAATCACAATAGATTTATTCGCCAATAAATCACTGTTCAGAATCTTATGTTACCAGAGATCGTTCACTTCACTTGCTTTGGAAAGCACTGTTCCTAGTGTTTATTCACTCGAAAACAAACAAATACATCGCAATAACTCCTCATTAGCGACAAACCTATAAAACTGGGGTTGTTGGGAGACAAGAACAAAAGAAAAACTTGGCAACAATATATCAGTTTCTTTATACCTTGTCACCGGCATGTCCGAAACTCTGCCATTGTTCCAATTACCCTCTTTCTTCTCAACTTTGTGGACGAAAATAGGTAATTATATCATAATACCATCTTTATACTTCCTCATAGCCTCAAAAGGGAAATTAGTCCTTATTCGCCATGCGATAAAGTTTCTTTTAGATTCAAATATTGGAATGAAACCAATACATCTATTTTCACATGTGTTTGTTTGTCAGAGTTGGAAGATTTTCACTAAGAAATAATTACCGAATAGATATCTGACAGATATTACTCTTACGAGAAAAGGCTATTATCTTGTTGAGGCTGCAGAGCAAAAGTTTTGACGGTAACTAAGAAAATACTGAAGCGCTTATGATTCGGTTGTGCGCGTGTTGCAAACGATATATCAAGCACAGTAAACAACGTGAATAAAATTAGGATTGTATATTGTGGAATTTGTGGGCGTATTTGATCAATAGAAAATATATCAAACGCTTGTTAAACAATTTAACTTGAACCAAAATGATGCGCGCAATATTTTTCTGTTCTACATGAGACTACCTTTTATAGATATCATTCACTGCGTTCATTTATGTACGTAGACGATCTCAAATTCGACTCCCTGTCAGAATGATCTCGATGTTAGATTTGTATATTATATTTTTGACCTTGTTACATGATCATCAAAATCTAATGACTATTTTCTGTACATGTTTTATAAAGTGAATGACTGTTGAAACGTGGGAGTGTACTTACTACATTCCTCTGCCTACCTCTTCGAGGACTAGGCATGATGATACGTTTTTTTGCTTTTCATATACACCATAACTTTTGATCTTTAAATGAATCGAATGAACCTTTCATGAATGAGCAAATTAGGTATTAATGTTAAATAATTTTAACATCAATACCTATATATAATACATTTCTAATAAAGTAATATTATTTATTGTTGGCTATAATCATTAAACGAGCTTAAACAATGACAAATAGCTGGCGTAGTACAATAATCGATGACTTATTGGCCATTAATAGAGAATCAATAAACAATGATAGTCTGTTGGTTCAGACTTCAGTCTCCATTCCAAACGTCTAGAGTTGAAGTCCTGACTCATAGCTTTGACTTTAGAACAATGTGGGCGATTTTAACTTTAAATATTTATTTATGATTGACATGATGAAAAAATATATCGGCAAGAAACCTGAACATTACAATTATTTGCTACAGTTTGTTAACCCGTAGTTGGCCAGAGTGACAAACTATGGTTCTTAGACTATTTATTTATGGAAGAAATTCCTATCCACTATATAAACATTGACAGGGCCCATGTTAATGGTGATAATGATGATGGCGATAAAAATTCAGATGTTATACCAAGTTTTTAAGATGTTCGGTTGAAAAAAGGAGTCTGTACTTTCAGCGATCTTAGTTCTGAAACTGTATTATTCACGATAAGTCATGGTCGTCCCTCGCATGAGTATAGGTGTTAGAACATATACATTATTGGCTCGTGAGATCACCAGCAGTGCTCCTTTTTCTAGCATGAAACAACTATTACAATAATAATTAATGTCGCGTTCTAAAACATGTGGTCACTGATTCACATATTTATTAGAGACGATCATCTTTGGCAACTGTTGTGTTGTTTTGTTTGAGCAACTGTATGCATCTGTGACCAACTTTAAATATGTCAGATAGTAACTGATATTAACGGCAGTCATTCTAAACAACTAAGCGGAGCTAATGATGTCAACAGTATTCTGTTGTATACTATACTATATAACTGGACTAACTGGTACTAACAGTTCTTTTCCTAGATTCCTGTTCGAGACATATCGTAGGTATCTATGGGCGGCAGTGGCTACTCGTGCCTGCTGTCTAGTCGTTTTTCTCTGTCATGTACCTAAATGCTGCAATACTGTTTACGTCATGTTGCAAGAAACGGATCTCCCCATCAACCGCGAGAGGCCTGGTGCATGCTTTACTATGATTTTCTACAATAACCAAATATAAAATAATTTATTTGGATTGTCAGTAGTTGGACACATAGTGAAACCCAAGAATTCATAGAGTGGTCATTAATAATATATAAATAAGTTAAAAAGGTTTAGTGTTTTGGAATTGTGCGATTGGCTCAAGCTAGTCGATTTGCAATAGTATCACATATTAGCATGAGTACCCTGGTATCCGTTTTAAAAACAGTATTTTTTTTTCATGTATAATAACTAAATAAGCTCAATCCCAAAATTTAAGTGAAAAGTTTCCGCGAAAAAAAATTATGATCGGTTTTTCGTTTTAATCGAAACTTTTACTTTGGATTTCACGAACATAGAAAACTACTTAAGAGTTGACTTTTGTACCGAAAAAACTTCCAAATAATTCCCTATTGCTTCGGGTATGAAAGACAATTTGACATTGAAATGATTCAATAATATGACTCGATGGTATTTAGTACGACTGCCCTGTAGGACCACTGGTGAGCGATCCAAAAGCCAACTATTGCGGATTTGATTTCTACTCAGGTGAAATATGTGTATCATGATTAACATACTAAATATATTACCGACACGTCACTAAATAAGCTCTATTTATATGATGATGAAACATTTGTGAACCATTTGTTAAATTAAAGGCTAATAATTTAGGACTCTTACTAAGCTCAATACTAACTCTTATAAAGAAATTCGACTAATAATTTGGAACTTTTTGTATTTCTTGTAACTAATATAATTTTCAAGACCTGTAACATTCAAAGAATTGAAATGGGGATACATTGAAATATATGAATTGTATTTTACTGACTCTCCGTGTGTTCGTCTGCAAACGGTTCTTGGTAAAATTAATTGCGTAACAAGTTCTAAGCTAGGCTTAGTGTAGCAGCAGTTCATAGAGCAGGTATGGTTCTGCATAAGGTATTAAAAGTGCACTATATGTTAAAGTAATACCAGGCAGCTAAACATCGTACTCATAGTGGCAAAGTTTTTGCCATTCTCAGTGATCACTAATCGCAATGACCTTTCTAGACCAGTACAATAAGTACACAGACTTGTTGAAATTTCCGTAAACATTTTATTCCTGCTATATTATTTTATAACTTTGTTACGTGAGATAATATAGGTTATTTAAACATTCTTTATCCTTATCGTTACGATTCGGGCGCTTCGTGATCGACACGTGATTAAATACAAAAATGAGTATATGACATAATTTATTTATAAATGAACACTAATTGTAAATTAATTAAAGAGAAGTGTTGCACTTTTTAATCACAATTATATTTGAACCCGACAATGTCCTCGGCGTTTTTTTGCAACATTGATGTGAATAAGACTCCAAACTCGGTAACGCCTGGTTGATTCCGTTTTTGATACCAATCCTCGTTGCTCAAAATGTCCAGCCACGCCCGCAATTTTGGATAACTTTCATCAACACGCACCATGATATTTAGAGTCGATAGTGTCGTCACACAAGCTATGTCGGCAATAGTAATATGATCTCCCGCCAGAAACGGATTCTCCTCTAGATACTTCTCTAGAAAACCGTACGCTTCTTCAACATCACTTATTCTTTCCTCATCTAATGATAACGCTTTTTTATAAAGTACACCTGCGGCAAGCGCTATAAGTCTTGGAAATAAAATCGATGCATCGAAAAATAATCTCTGGTGCACGATCGCTCTATCTCTTAAGTCGTTAGGATACAGTTCAGCTCTTTTTTCTGCACCATATTTGGATACGAGATAAACAATTATAGCGTGACTGTCAGCGAGTACAAAGTTTTTGTCTTCGAGTAGAGGAATAGTGTGAACTGGATTCTTCTGCAGGTAATC
>DWMO01000029.1:0-13929 GCA_018245175.1 Elbella theseus
GAATAATCCAAAAGAGTTAATATAGTCCCCTCTCCAGCATCTTGTGAGGTCAGTATGTCATCGACAATATGTGCTAAAGCAGACGTTGTACTATGCCTCTTTCTGAAACCAGATTGCAGTCTCGGCAGTACATTATTTGTTTGAAGGTAGGTAGTTAATTGTTTGCTAGCTAGTTTTTCTGCCACCTTGGATAAACATGGCAAAATGCTGATAGGCCGCAGGTCAGATAAATCAGATGGATTGCTAGTCTTAGGAAGGGGTTTGACAACAGCTTGCTTCCAAATATCAGGATACGTATTTGTGGCAAATGATGAGTTGACTATTGCAGTTATCACAGTGAGACGTTCCGGAAGTAACAAGTTTAGCATGTCTAGAGATATTCCATCGCATCCGATCGCATTGGATTTCAAGGAACGCAAGACATTAGCCACCTCGGTCTCGGTTACTAAATTGAAGTTAAACGACGCATCAGTAAAACGGTTAAACTCAAAATAGGTGAGCTGGGAAATTGGACTGTAATCATAACCAGGTACGTTCAGAAAGTGGTTGTTCAATACATTGGCGTCAATGAGATTGGCGGGAAGTGAAGCGTCCTTATTCCTTATTTGAACATGCTGTTTGATGTGACTCCACATTATTTTTGGCTGCCGAACTTTAGAGTTAATGAAGAATTCGAAATAGGCCGTCTTTTCGGAGATAATAGCTTTGTTGACAATTTTTTTCAGTTCTTTATAGTAATCCTTATGTGGATCCAATTTTGTTTTGCGCGCTCGTGTTTGAGCTTTATCACGCAACTGCATCATGAGTTTAATAGTATGCGTTATCCATGGGTAGTGCCTTTCTTTGATACAAATTTGCTTAATTGGCGCATGTTTATCGTATACGGATAATATCGTAGAGTTGAAGGCAACAACCATGTTATTTACGTCAGTTGAAGACGTTAGACTATACCAATCGATTTGTGCCAGGTCTCTGTTTAAGTGATGGATGTCGATTGTCTTCAAGGGTCTGTATGTAACCCGCTTGGGAGCTATTTTATCTTTGGGGACTTTTAGTTCACATACCACAAAAGCATGACTGCTTAAGTCCTTTATACAATCAACATATATCCGAGATACAGGTGCGTCAGCACAGATGACATCTAACAGCGTTTCACTAGTGTCAGTAAAGTGCGTCGGCACCTTAACATATTGTGAAAGATTGAAGTGACTTAGAAATTCCGAAAATATTTTGAAGCCTACACTGTCACTATTCAAAACATTAATATTAAAGTCTCCCAATAGAATGACGTAGTCATATCTTGCGAAACTGCTCAGGGAATCACTAATTGCGTCGAAAAATAGCTGGACATTTAACCATGGCGGTCTATAAGCAGTTCCAACTAATAACGATTTTCCGTTCAGTTTTACACATAACCACATTTGTTCCACTGATAAACAAGCTGGATGTGGTAGAATACGTGTGTGTAAATTATTTCTCAGATAGAACCCGACCCCACCACCGCGAGACCGCACCTCGTCAGGCCGAGGAACGTGATGTAGACGGTACCCGGGGATAGAGGGCGCGCGGCCTTCTTCACCCTTCCTTAGCCACGTTTCATTTATAACCATAATGTCGACAGAATGTCTTGCCACGGCTACCAGGAATTCGTCATGCTTGGTAGATAAAGAGCCAGGATTCAATAAACCAATTATCATTCCATTAGACTTATTCATTTTTGTGATCATAATAATTTACTACATGGTAATCGCAAATATCAAATACTCGTTTATATTGAGTGAATAAAAGGCAATTAGTTTGTTTAAATAAGTCTATAAAGGTTAATAATAACAATCGCAAATATGGCAGTAAGATTATGATAAGAAATCCAATCGGTATTAATGTTTTCAATGTAATCGGGAGCCACGTACTGGTGCCACGCATGTTACAGCACAGACCATAAGAAACCCAAGGCGAGAAACCTCGCTGCAGTGACGTTACTATTCCAGGGCACAATAATGCGCAACGGCATTCGTTTTCACAATTAAAAATGACAGAAATAAAATTTAAAGTAATGCATAATATCGGATTGAAAAGGAAAACTAACAAAATTTTAATGAGGCACAAACTTTTCAATACATTATACTTCCAGTCCAAGAGGAAACTAATCCTAAATTTATCTTTAAAAACCTCTCTAAGTAGTATCATTCCGATGAGATAAAAAGATTGAAAACCAACATAAATGTTATGATCGGTTTGTAAATTATTTATAAACAAAACATAATACATAATAATGGGATTCAAAAAATACTGGTATGACATAAAAAACATCGAACCAATTACACCCCAAAAATCTTACTCAGATCTAACTCTGTACGGATTCGGTATCGCGACGTGTTATTGTCCCGACGAGCAAAAATGTTACCATCGCGTGTCCATACGTAGCGCCAACCCGTCCGTCGGGCTTCTTGCCTAGCTTTATAAAATAGTAGCCTGTTAATACGAGTCAGTCGTTCGTTGACATAGAAACGTCGCGGCTCTGCGTTGCCTATATTGAGACCCTCGGTGTTGGCCTCGCGGCGCACTCGCGCCGCTTTGAGCAGTTCGTCTCGCACGGCTCGGCGAGTGAAACGTACGACGATGGGGCGCGGCCTAGTGTTGACCGACCCCGAACTATTTTCGCGGTAGATGCCTGCGCGCGCTACGCTTACTACGTCGCGGTCATCCAGTTCAACACCCAGTTTCGATACCAACACCGCAAGGACATGGGAGGGATTTTCTCCCTTAATTTCGGCCACCCCCGATATTTCGACGTCATTTTGAAAAGAAGACTGGTCCCGCTCATTAAGTTGACACTTCAATTCCAATATCGTATTTTCTACTGTGGAGTTGTCCGCTGACGCCTGATTATTTGATGCGCACTGCTCCAAATACGCAACTCTTTTTTCAACGTTGCCAACCCTCTCGCTTACTTCTCCGATGTTGGAATTAATTTTCAGCAACTCTTCGCGGAAGGATGTTATTTCTCGCGCGATGCCAGTAAGCTGCTCTCGAATTAATCTCATTTCACCGACCAAATTAATATCACAGCGCCCTCTATCGGACGTGTCACTCAAGATGTCCTGCGGCTCGGTATCCGTATTTCTTGAACTGTTCGACTGGGGCGTGGCGCTCGAATCGCTTGCGCATGTTGCCTTGGAACTGCATTCGTGACAGCTCCATTTATTTGGAACTCGATCGCCAGTGATCTTAACACAATGACGGTGAAATGGACGGGAACATTTAAAACATTTGGCCCTATCTGTTGATGTGAACTTTCCACAGACAACGCATTTATTTGCCATACTTGTTTCATAAAATAGATTACAAGTGTATGTATAGATGTTCTCCTTGTTGCCAATAGATGTCTCTGTATTGTCTAATCCGACTGAGTATTAATTTGTAAATAATGTATTAAATTTCAAAATAATAAAATAATTGTTTTATTTGCCCGTTACACAGCACACTACCTATATTTGGCGGACGCACAAACACGATAAATATCTAGTAAGTGATCACTGAAGGGAAGTTGACAGTCAGCTGACACAGTTGATTTGTGTCGATCAGCTGTTTTACACTAGATCAACCTGATAACACAATAAGCAACTTAATCCACGCACAATATCACGAATCACAACTAACTGTCTTTGAATGTCACTATGCGATGCGAATTATTTACTTATTTAATATGAAATAAAAGGATTATCGTAAAAACACGACTTGGCGTGACAGCCGTCCGAATACCCTGATTTGCAAGCACAAAAAACCATGTTTTCTTGCCTATGCATGTTTCGCAATTATCGATTTACAATTTAGAGTTTTCGGAATGCGGAAATCCCATATGACGTTAACGAATATACATTTAGGAGAATATATAAATTTAAAGTGTGACACGAAATATGTATATGTATAACTACAAAGACGAGTAGGTACCTTAAAACACTTAGATTAGAAAGAAATAAAAATTATTAGTACTAAACTTATCTGGTTGATAGTTACGTAAATTCACGCCTGTAATCTCTGAAGAGGTAGACAGAGGAGTGTAGTACCTACACTCCCACGTTTTCCCAGTTACATTTACGTGCCATTGTGGAACATGTTATGAACCTATTACCGTACACCGGACACATTTAAACTCCAAGCCTCTACTAGAAATTTCAGGATAGAAAAATCCAATAGCACCCTCCTTGGGGTTCGAACCCGGGACTTTTTTAACAGTAGTTGCGCTTGCAACCGTTCGACCAAGGAGGCAGTTCGAGTACGTTGCGAAAACCCAAAACCTGCATCTGAATAATACAGAGGTAGATCTAATAATTGACGTTCGTTACAGGTGTGAAGGAAGGCGACGATGTGGCTCATGTAATCAGTTTCATTTAATATTGTCTGCAAGCACCGCTAGTTGAATTGTTGAGCTGCGACCGCGCCGCGAACGCAACTGCAGCAATTACAGGCCGCGATACTTAGCCACCCGGCGCCGGCGCACGCCGCGCTCGCAGCTTCACGATCCTTTGAGTTATTACCGCCTCCTATTCCTGTTAATCCTGACAATCTTTGGGAATAACTTGTTAAACTATAATTGGACACTACTTTCGGACGTAACTTTATGTCGCTTTGTACCTGTAGTGTTAGTGTATAAGTATAATATTAAGGTATGTATCTGTGTGTGTTTGCATTAGGGTTAAGATCCAATATGCAATAGATGTAAGTTCAATTATCCAGTAATAAACGATATCTCAAGCAGAGCAGTCTCGTTTTAATCAGTCGACTAATCCCGACACCTCACCCCCTATACTTACGTAAGTCCATTTCGTTTTTCAAAATAACAAAATGTTGTTATAAAAAGATCAGTTACACTAAAACTCCCAGTTTGGCGTACATTAACGATTTCTATTTTTAAACAGATAAGTTATATTATTTTATTGCTGTTGACGACAGATTAACATTATATAATTAATTAAAAATCTTGTCTTTGGCATACCATTTATAAGTAGCTACATGTGAGTTTTTAAATAATCTTAAACATAAATCGGTCAAATAATCTCAAATACGTTTTTTACCTCCTAGGCGCAAATGAAAAATAATCTCTGCCAAACCACTTGCCCGCGCGACTTTTAATATAAAATATCAACTTCGAAATTATTACGTAAGAATGGGTTTGACAATCGGGACCCTTACATAATTAATGAACGACCCCTAAGATAAACGGTTAGAAATGGCCCTCAAATTCCACAAGCCGACGAGCCTAGCGCGAATGGACTACATAATTTACCGTTCCACTCTAAGAATGATCATGAAACAACACTCAATGCCATTTAATTCCAAAACTAAGCATCAAAAAGTCTTCCATGAAAACAAATTATATATATACTTATATACTTAATTAAATACTTTTTTTCACCTAAATACTAAAGATATACATATGTTCATCACTATCACCATCTTCCTCTTAAGGGTTCTGTCATGATGATATCATCCTCATCATTATTATTATCAGTCCATTATAGTCCACTGCTGGACATACGTCCTCCAATAGCACGCCACTGACCGATATGATAAAGATTATAGTATAATAAAATAATGCTTATAATATATGTATATCAAACATAGCAATTTTGGGCGCAGTGCTCACCCTGATAGTAGGTGGCGGTGACGCGCGCCTGCGTCTTGTTGTACATGTTGTAGTTGACGGCGTGCCCGTAGGCCGCGTGGCCCGCCTTCGGGCAATTCTTATTGGGGACATCCTGCAGGAAGAACGGCACGTAGCGCTGGAAGTCGGCCGCCGACGGCCGCTGCTCGGGGCCCAGCAGGGGGATTCTGCACTCCTTACATGACGAGGCGGGCTCTGGAGGAAACATACAGGTGACGTCACTTTGTAGCAGGCAGCTTTAGTACCTTTTCGTGACGTACATGCTTACCTACCTCTTAGGGGATTACGAGCGTGTTACGTAATTACATTCCAAACGATACATCACCACAACTTAATAAATTAATATCTAAAGGCGGAAGACGCAATCTTCTCGGCGTCGCAGAAAAGTTTCTATTCCACATGTAATTCAGTGCGACCACCACGTTTGGAAGTCACTCTACTGAGCTCCAATTCAAGCTTTTTCTTTCATATCAGTTGAAATTGAAGGAAGTCTAAAGTCACTAACTAATCGATTATTGCATCCAGATTGATATACAAAAATAATTAATACAGAATTAAATAGTCTTCATAATCATTAGTCATTAGAACAGAAAACTCACCGTAGCTGTTGGGACAGAAGCTGGAGTTGGATGGGAAGTACTTGCAGCACGATGAGGTGGTCCAGTCCAGGTAGTCGTCCAGCCAGGAGTTGGGCATCTGCGCTATGTAAGTCTCGTTGGGCGCGCGGAAAGCTGTTCAACAAACATTCATTTTGTTTCATTAATTTATTTATCATTGGGAAACAAACAATAACAATCAAATATAAAAATTTGGTAGGTATTAAACCTTGGTTTACAAATCAGCTAAGTTTCCACGAATGAGTAATACAAATGAATTTAAGTGTGACTTACGTGACATGGAACTGATCAAAATATACGAAATGCAGATTGTAACATATAAAAAACAAAAATCTAACTTTAAAAATTAAAAGCTTCGATGTTTCCTAAATACTGCCTTATGGCTTAAACTTAGTGCATGTCTGACTTGTGTTGCTGTTACCAAACACTACCACGTGCATTATTGTGTTTAAGTACATTGAACGGTATGGTGCCACTGACCTTGTAATGGAGATTTTCAGTTTTATTTTTAATGGAATTAATTTATTTTCATTATTGAATTATACCCGAGAGGGAGGGAGTATTGAATATGAACAAAAACGTGACAATACATACATAATGTAGTATTAGAGTGAATGATAAATTTATATGAAGTATAGGTATTTTAAAGTCACTGTCGAGACCTTAGATAGTTCAGCCAAAATTGGTACTCTTGATAAAATAATTTCACGTGTACTATTAATATTACTATTGTATAACTTTTTACCAGAATAAAGCTGCATGGCCAAACTGTCCTTCCTGCAGAATCTGGTACCGCACAACATGTTCTGCGTGGTCTTATTCGAGTAGTCCAGGCCCTCGGTCACCACGAAGTACACGGGCGGCCCGATGTTGAGATACTCGTTCAGGTACTTGAAATACTTGAGTTGGAAGCTGTCCTGCGGCATCGACAGCTGCTGGTCGAGTCCGATATCGATGTGCGGGGCGACCTGGAATAATAAAATTTATGATTTTTTAACAGTTTATTAAACGATAATAAGATTTCAACCTTAAATAAGACTCACTCGTTTTTATATCGATAAGTAATCTCGTTTGCAATTTTCCACAAGCGAGTATGGTACAAGTCATTAAATAATAATCGTGGTGTACCATATAGACATACCATTCCTCTGTCGCACCACAGATAGGTGTCACAACAAGAGAGTAGAGAGAGAGGCGCACTGACCGCGACGGAGGAGCAGAGCCAGGCGAAGAAGATGATCATGACGGAGGCGCGCACCTCGCGGCGCATGAGGAAGGGCACGTACGCGTCGCGGAACACGTGCGCCAGCGCGCCGTCCGCGCCGCCCGCCGCGCCGCCCGCCGCCTTCGCGCCCGCCACGCAGCACAGCACGTCGAACCTGCGCACCGCACACTGCACTCCGCACTCTGCACCCGACACACCCGCGCTCCCGATACCATTCTACTATATTCCGGTTGACTCTACTTTTACTTGTCGACCGTATCGTAGCGACCCGCGGAGCGTTTCCGTAAAACGATCGAAGCACGAGGGTGGACCTCGCTGCGACGCAACCGGGGCTCCATTTTTATTGCGATCGAAGTGTACCCTACCCGGCGATCCGATTTACATATTTAAGTGGACCCTCCTCCGACTCGAGACCGTCCTGTATTTTGACACTCGACCGACCCAATCTTTCCCTACCGACTTGTGTTGTTCTCACCTGTTAGCGTTTTGTCGGTGCGTGTCGATGGCCAGGAGAGCCACGAAGCACGTCACTTGGAGCAGGAAATCGACGAGCAGGGCCGCCCCCGCGTACAAGGCGAAGGCCCGCACGGCCGGCATGTCGCTGAGCGCGCCCAGGAAGAAGCACACCGACTCGGATACCGACGTCAAAAACATCGACGGCCCCACCTGGCCGAGGTTGCGGATGAAAGGTTTTGTAATGAATTAATTAATATAATGTATATTTCCGGTATTTATACTTAAGTTCAGCGAACAAATTTTGAAACAATCTTACATTTATATTTTGACATTTTTTTTGTCTTGTTTCTGTTAATTCTTAGTACTATAACGAATGCCTTTATTTTTAATAAAATAGTTAACTCATATCAGTTATTAATCATATTGTTAACTTATGTCACTTATTAACCATATTGTTAACTTATGTCTGTTATTAACTATATTATTAACTTATTTCAGTTATTAGCCATATTGTTAGCTAAAGTGAGTTATTAATCATATTGTTAACTTATGTCATTTATTAACTGTATTCTTACCTTATGTCAGTTATTAACCATATTGTTAACTTATGTCAGTTTTTAGCCATATTGTTAGCTAATGTGAATTATTAACCATATTGTTAACTTATGTCACTTATTAACTGTTTTGTTACCTTATGTCAGTTATTAACCATATTATTAACTTATGTGAGTTATTAACCATATTGTTAACTTACATATGTCACTTATTAACTGTATTGTTGTTACCTTATGTCAGTTATTAATCATATTGTTAACTTATGTCACTTATTAACCATATTAACTTATGTACGTGTGCTGCAGTGGCTATAAATAAAATATTCTTTCTTTCATTCTTTCTGAATGAAGCAATGTAGGCAACGCCATAGAATAAATGTCAAACTCACGTCCTGCCGATGTGCTCGGCGACGGTCTCGTCGGGGCGGCGCGGCTCGCGCTGGCCGGTCTGCACCAAGATGAAAATGTTGTCTACGCCCACGGCCAGCACCAGGAACGGAATCACCTCGACGATGATGAGCGTGGCCGCCACGCCCACGTACCCGAAGATACCGATCGAACATACCACCGACGCCAGAACGATCGTCACACCTACCAAACGCAAAGTTTGTTATCAATAATATGAAACAAATAGGAGTAACGTGTACATAAACCGTAGAGCAAAGGCCAATTGCACAGTATATAGAATAGATGTGTATTATTCAATGTCAAATATTATTGGATCCTGTTGATATGCCATTCTGTCTCATCGTATTTGCCCATTTCTCTAATTGAATTGCAATGTGAGTGAGTGAGTTTAGTACGAGGGAGATAAAAAGACATTTACGATCAACGAACACAGATCAAACTGGCTATATTCGTTCGTTACTAACCTCCAAGACCCAGGGTGATTTTGCTGTCTATGAGCATTCTTGCGCAGGTGGTGAAGCGACCGAGCGCGATGGCGATGTAGGCGAACATGATGAAGTACGACACGAGGATGGTGGTCACGTCCGACCTGCTCTCGCGGTCCAGTTCGTCCTCAATCGAACGCTCCGACGTGTACGCTATATCCATGTACTCGGGCATCTCGTTCTCAGTGTAGTTCTTCATGAATGCTATGAACTCCTTCTCCCACTCGAGCGCTGGTTTCAACTGAAACGCAAAAATAATTAATGACAATAGTGATATTCATAGCGACGCTAAACCACTAGTCCTCTAGTCCGGAGGTAGTCGGCGAGGGTGGTACCTGCTGCTGGTCGAGCTTGTTGTCGACGAGGAAGGTGAGGATAAGTGCGGTGGCGCGGTGGAAAGGCGGCGCGCGGCCCAGCTGCTGGCCCGGCATCAGGAAGCCGCCCAGCGCTACGGCCGGCAGTACGGGCACCTGCCCGTCCTTCAGGCACACATACGGGTTCCTGCACACGGAGACACTCGTCACGTCAAGCAACTGATATCGAGAAGGATTACAAGTACCGATGCACAAGTACACGGTAAGGTTTTCGTCTTACTCGCCTGGAGCACGATAGTACTGTATCCAGATACGCGCCGTCCTCCACTTCTCCGTTCAAGATCTCCTCGTTGTTTTGCCACCAGGCCATAATGGATTGCACGGTGCACTGGGACACCACGACGGGCCCGCTGAACGGGGATGAGAGCGGCGCGAAGCAGATGTTCTCCAGTCGGGTGCCGTTGCTGCTGAGCGCTGGGAGCAGAGAAATCATTGGTTTAGTATTGAAAACGGTTGTCCTTTTATAATAAAGATTTATGAGATCACAGTCTACCGCGCTGACAGAGTGCTGGTTAAGCATCTTTTGAAAAATGCTAAGATATACATATTTCTTTATTTCTTAAGATATGTTTCTTCACGATGATTTTTTTCATCGTAGGGAAAACTAATATTGGCTTTAAATACGCATATTTCTTTGCAGACGCAGGCGCGCACCTTTAAGATTTAAAAATGAATTTAATTTTTATTGTACATGTCCACAGGCATTAGTGTCCACAGCAACAGATTACTGGAGAGTGATGGACTCCATAGTCCAATACTCCATAGATATTTATGTGTCTACGTCCATACGTAGACACATAAATATCATTAACCTAACAAAATTACTATTCTAGAATATTACTTATAGCGGGAAGGCTATTCCTCCGACGGGGTAGGCAGAGGATTGCAGTACACTCCGACGCTTCATCAGTTATGTTATATATCCCACCATAGAATAGAGGGTGTACCTGTAGCCATACACGGAGACAAATCAAGACTCCGAGCTCCTACCGATAATTTCAATTAAAAAAATACCAATAACATTGCCCGATTCGGAGATCGAACCCAGGACATCTTAAATCCTTACGCGTAACTCACCCATAATCCGATTTTGCAAACGAAGCACATCCAGCATGAAGGTGGAGTTGAAAACCGGTCCGAACTGAGTAGTGACATCGCCCTCCGTGTACACGATGTCGGGCAGGCCCTTGGTGGTGATGATGAGCATCTCGGTACGGTAGAACGGCTCGAAGTGCGAGTCGAAGTAGTCGCGCTCGATCCTCGAGCGAGAGGTCGGCGAGGCCCACAGTTCCACCGGGTTGGTGGTCACCTTCATCTGCATCACCCCAGTGCCGAGGCTCACCACTACCACGAGACCTGCGGATGTTCGTTTAATGGACCTGTGAGTGTAGTGATGCTTATATTTTATGCAAAGCACGGTTTCTCTTATAGTATTTTTATTGTACAAATTTGAAATAAATACGCTTGTATTTGCCTCGAAGGGGTCGGCAGAGGAGTGTGGTATACGATTCATCCACGGGTCGTAGACGTCCCAATTTTTACAACATATTTAATACATCCCACCATGGAATAAATCTTTTTCCCCTTGCTGCGAAATAATTTATCATTATTACCAATTGCTTACCGATGAACAGAACAAGCCAGGGCCTCGAAGCCATAATCACTCCCCACCACTGGAAAAAGTCTTCCAACTTCGACTCTGTTTGCGCGCCGAGTTTCTCAATAAAGGTGGGCTCGCCAGCGCCATCTGGCTGATCAATCGACCAGCCGACGGCACCAGTGTTCACCGGTGGCTCCACGTTCGTATCCGAGGCGACACCTGAAGACCGTCAACAAAAAAAACACATGCTCTAGAAAAATATACGTTGGGTACCGATAACAAAAAAAAGCTGCACACAACACTAACAACCAACATAAAGCTCGAGTACCTACATATGATACGCTTAAATGTTACAACTTTGGCAACATTCACCGATGCCGTCAAATCTAGAAGTGTTACTGTAAAAAACTGCTTGGAACTAATTTATTTCCTACCTTATAAATGTTGCAAGGGTGAAACCCACCTACCGATACTAAATTGTAAGACAATCTACATATTTTTTACTCATCTTTTATTACTAAGATCTACCCATGAACCGTCGATAGTTTCTATACTACCAAGGTATTAAATAGAAGACGCTGATGATAAGCCTCAAGTTGAACCTCAGCCTTGAAATATATGTATATGTCAAAATCTATAAATAACAGTTTTTTTTGTAAAAAAATGTATTTATCGGGAAAACAATTTACAGAGCGTGTAAATGCCTTGCTTAGATTATATAATGATATAAATAAGCATTAAATACGTTAATATGTGTTTGAGCAATCCCACACATGATAAAACTTGTATGCATACGAAGGCCGATTCTATGATACCTGCTGGCGATATTAAAAAAATTTAATAATGAAAAGTTTCTAACATTTACCCTTTGTAAATATTCTACGGTTATGTATAAAAGCTTTTGTCAGATACGAACAAATACACATACATGAATATACATAAAACTACACATAATATAATTGCAAAAAAGACATGCGTGCTATATGTTAGTATTGAGCGAACGTCACAAAAATACAAGCACCAAAATATTATTACTATTAAAACAAACAACAGTGTGTACATTATCAACCTACTCGTATATATCATTCAGAGAAGTATGAGTCCAACACGGGAATCATTAATTTAGAGTTACAGACATTATAAGTCTTCGAGAACATTCTGGAAAGATCTGAGGCTCGCGGATTAATAATAATAATAATAGGAAAATCGTACAATAATACAATACGATCACTGTGTAGGTTAATACCTTTGAAATTGCATATTAGTGGAAAGGGTAATTAGTAAATTAATAATTGGCACGCACAATTTTAATTATTTAATAATTGGTGACACGTATAATATTAATTTTATTAATACGATAATCAACCATGAGATATAGGCGATAATGATCGTGATGGTGTAAACGAGAAGTGCAAGATCGGAGGGATCGAATGTCGAAGTGTAGGTAACCTTGAGCTACACGGAGAGGTGGGAGTTTCAGGGCAAGGACTGAAATAATAGTAACAGGGATATATGTAGATAGGTCCACGTTTCAGTTTTCGTATGATGTTAGTATAGTTTGATACTAGTTAAATTTTATTGGCAAACTTCGTTAAATACTGGACATTTGACAATGGCCAAACTTCATTAGGATGTATAGATATTAACGAAACTTCATAAACAAACAGAGATACGGACAAAATTTCACGACGGTGGGAACCACCGAGAAGCAAGTACTAGGATAAAAACGAAGGGAGTGTTTATGTCCCCGTGTAGATGGTGTAGGAGTCCCGAGGGATTGTTGGTGTGCTAGTGTAGATTGTGTAGGACTCCTGTAGGTAGTGAAGGAGTGTGGTGGTGGTGCGCGGGCGAGCGGATACGTACTGGAGCGGTGCGAGTGCAGCGGGCTGGTCTCAGGGCCGCCGCCGCGCCGTACGCCCGCGCCGCGCGCCCACCCGTCTGCCGCCAGCACGCGTTAGGGCCGGTCCACACTGTTACGGTTCTACTCTATCGCTTTTCCCATACGGTTTACTGTATTATTTTTTTATTAATGTATTCAATTTTTTTTCGCATACTGTTGTATTTAAATAGGTGCTGCTTTATTATGCGAATAAAGTAATTTTCTTTTTTCTATTCAGTAAAATGTATATGCATTGATAATCTTCACAATGCCGTCATTAGTTTACAAATCAGTTTTTTTGACCTTATCCAGGTGTGAATATAAACCGTATAAAAAAAGAAAACCTTATCAGGAGAACCGCAACGTGTGAACGCATGCTTAGCAACCCATATGGCATACACCCGTCGACGCCAATCTTCGTGGACCGTTTCACCCCATTTGTACATATGTAAGATTCGTCCATTTTATATTCAAATGTTATTCTACTGTACATTAATACTTTAAAATAATACTATACGACTTGATATTTCCAAATCAAGTGTTTCTGGTTTTGTTTTAAAACGTAGCAATAGATCAATACTTTACAATTACAATGTTATTGTATTAGCCATTTATTTCACCAAGGAAATATCGCCAACAACACGGGTAATAATAGTCCACGAACAC
>DWMO01000030.1:0-13837 GCA_018245175.1 Elbella theseus
AGTGGGCTAATCTCCTGTTTCATAGTGGGACGTACCTAAACATAACTGGTAAAACGTGAGAATGAATTATGTATATACCTCTGCCTACCTCAACGTCGTTGTTATGAAGAATTGTAACATTACATTTATTTAAGAATTTATTTACTAAATACGTATTTCAATTACAATTTACACAAAGATAACTTCACACACATTTTGTTACTTTATCATCATCATCAACTTAGTCAACATCAGTCCAGTGCTGGGCATAGGCCTCCCCAAAAAGGGGGTTTATGCCCGTAATCTCCACGCTGGGCATGCGGGTTGGAGATCGCAGGACACAGCTTTTCACACATTATGTTACTTAAACAAAGTTAACATGCAAAATACTGAACGCACTAAGTCTTACCACTGAAAACCCAGTCATCGCAGTGGACTGTCGACCAGCTGTTGGTGGAGCTGGACCAAATCCGGTTGTGGACAGCCGCGACGCCGTGCTGCCTCTGTAGGCTGAAGTAGGCCTCATGGTACCGCTTCTATAAGGTTATATCGTTAATACATGTCGTAAAGTTCAATTGAGTGAGAAAAATAGGTAGTTGTGTATAAAGGCTTAGAGCTTATATATCTACTAACTTATTTCCGTAACGTTTTTGCTAGCTTATATTAATTTAATAATAATCTACTAATATACGTTACATTTCTTGTTGCATCTTATTGTGTGTAGATGAGTCTTTTGAGTGCAAAAGTAACGTATCAATGGTCTGTTTACAAGAAAGATCAATATAAGATAAAACATGATATGATTTGCCGTGCAACAAATGCGTTTAATGTACCTAATTATAATTATCATCGAAAACTAAACTTACATTATAAAACATAAAAAAATCTCGATTGTAACAGACAAATAATATGATAATTTGAAATAACCTTGAAAGGGCAGATCCACTATTGGTGTATTCGCGGAAACCTCTTCTCGATACGGGTCTAGGCGCGTCTGACCGTCTACTTCCACTCGACCTTTCCACGGCACTGCCTTCGGAAAAATCCATACTAGCCTTGTTTACTGTTTCACTCCTAATTAAAATAGATTAAAATATTTTTACGCTAAATCACGTACACGCGCACAAACTTTGTTGTTTGCTCGTTGCTATAGTGATATTATATGTACACACCTACAGTTCACGTTCATATGGAAACATTGATTTCTGTCGGCATAATTTTTCTATATGAATAAGTAAAGAAGCTTTTTTAAAACAACAGCTTTGACCTTTTAGTTTTTTGATGTTTTGAAAATAGTCTCCATTGGTATTTCATATATGTACCTATATGTAGCTTTTATTCATAGGTACTGCCAAAATAAATTCAAGACGGTGAGTCACAAAGTTTGCATACCAAATTTTAAATAGAATACCATTTTTAAAACTTATTTACATAAATATTTATATGTATATAAAATGATTACGATTTGTTACTAGAGCTGAAACAGATAACGCATGTCATAACAGCAGCTATGCGAACGATTCGCCTGCATGTTTTTTAATGGAACGATAAAATTCAATGCTATATCAAAGGCTTAATTCTTCAGAGCATCTAGTCTATAACGTTACGCTCTCTTGATAGTGTTCTGAACATTACAGCTCAGTATATATGTAATTACAATCATATCAAACAAAAAAACCAAAAAAATTGAAGGCTTAAACCATGTATTTGAAGCGACGTATTTTCTGTATAATAATAATTAATGTGATAGTTGCTCGTGGATTTGAATTTTTCGGCATAAATAATGGCTACAGACGACTAGTAGAAGAAATTAAATCAAAAGCTGTATTAGCTAATGCGCCTGTTGTTTCCCGATGGATAAAACAAGAGTTGGACCACTTTGACACAAATAATACTCGGATGTGGATGATGAGGTATTTCGAAAGAAGGGATTTTTGGAGACCGAATGGTCCCATTTATCTTTTCATCGGCGGAGAATCTGAAGCAGAGCCAGGGTTTCTGACAACCGGGATAGTATATGAATTAGCTAAAGAGACAAATGGTGCAATGTTCTTGTCCGAACATAGATATTACGGAAAAAGCCAACCCGTGGACAGGAAAAATGTAGGAGATTTTAACTATTTAAGCGTATCACAAGCTCTGGCCGATAACGCTAAATTATTGAGAACTCTTAAAAAGAAAATCCTTTTCAGGAATTCAAAGGTTGTTGCTATTGGTGGATCCTATGCAGGTAATTTAGCAGCATGGATGAAATTAATCTACCCTGATCTAGTCGATGCAGCTATTGCTAGCAGTGGACCCGTTGAAGCCAAGAGAGATTTTTATGAGTATCTTGAAGTAGTTAATAGAGATTACGAGCAGTACGGAACCTCAGGTTGTCTAGAAAATATACGAAATATATTCCAAAGATATGATACACTACTTAAAAGCGAAGAAGGAATTAAGAAGCTTAAAGAAGAAGAAAACATCTGTGAGAAGACAGATTTAACTAACCTTGAAAACAAGCACGTATTCTTTTTAATGAAGGCATCTATATTTATGGGTATTGCTCAGTATGGTAATACTGAAAAAATCAAGAAACATTGTTCTATGATAAATGGCACAAGAGACATGTTTGTTCCAACTGATGATAACCATTATTATTGGAATGAAAAACAAAATTGTTACGATTATAATTTCAACAATATGATTCAGGAATATCGCAAAGAAGAACACGATTGGATTCTATGTTGGACGTACCAGACTTGTACTGAGTTTGGTTACTTCCAAAGTACCTCTTCCGACGAACAGCCATTCACTAAAAACATTCCAGTTAAATTCTACGATAATATATGCACGACTTTGTTCGGTATCAATTTCGATAAAAACACGGTTGATAGTGGTGTCACAAAAATCAATGAAATGTACGGAGCAAGGTCACCTAATGTAACTGAAGTTGTATTTGTTAATGGAGAATTAGATCCGTGGAGTGCGTTGGGTATTACAGAAGATGTTTCATACGACACTCCTGCTGTTTATATTCCGAGATCATCGCACTGCAGGGATTTATTCTCGAATGAAAATGGTGATCCCGAAGAATTAAAGGAAGCTAGAGCGCAAATTAAATACTTAATAAAGAAATGGATTGGCGCAGATGATTACATATGACCAAAGATTTAACTTGCTGGTATTTTTCTCGACTTTGACATTTTGATACTGATCTGTATATAGGTACTATGATATATTTGAGCTTCATGAAAATAATATTGAATCATATTCATTGTTCATATTAATAAAATTCATTCATTCTTGTGTGTATCAAATTGCCTACATTATTATTGTATCTTCACTCCAGGTCTCTTATTCAGTAGATAAAATACACAGCGTATCAAATAATTCAATCCTTACAGACCTGACTAACTTCTTCAACATTGGGAAAAGGAATACCCATTTTGATATATTATGATTCTTATTAATAACATTCTGCTGTGATTTGCACGTTTTCATAAATCCATGGAAACTTAAGTGGGTTTTTAAATGAAAGATAAACATTATTAAAAATAATTCCATATTTATTCGTACACATTTTCCTTACAATAGGTTACTCGATAACCAACACCCGACGTTATATAAAGGGGATGTTGATTGAATAATAACACTTTATCATTATATTATTTTTAAGGTTGGCAACATAATTATAAAAAAATATATATTCGTACTATAAATACATAGACCATTTGTCATTTGTGGAATGATTGAAATAGTTTTAAATAATGGTGTTGCCAACTTAACTAAACGATAAGTCTATTGCCATGAAATGTTGCCATATTGGAATGGAAGTGTAAATTCCGTTTGTTATAGCAAACGGAATTTACAATAAATATACATTCATCGCACGATTCAAAATGTTCTCTCGTATTCATTGTTTCCTTTTACACACTGACATAAAAACCGTTGTTATTTAAATATTTTTATTCAATCCAACAATGTAAGTGCGGTTCTATTTAGTTCAGCTGTTTTGAACATATTTAAAATTCAAAACTATCTGAATATACGTATCTACAAAATTATCAATAATAATATGTGTGATACAAATGGTAACCTGTATAGCACCTCCAAACTCTAATTTCCAATTAGAAAAATTTCTATAAAGCATAAAAAATATTAATTCCTAAAATAACTGAACTCAACAGTTTAGTTCTTTTGAGAATTAAAAATACAATAGGCATTTAATAATAATTATAGGTATTTAATATAATCATATTTTATATGCCTATTTGATACATAGCGGGACTCAAAATTTCCTGTCTAAACTTAGTCACCTATTACTAAAGTGTTCGATATAATCATGCGATATTTTATAATCATCGCTTGAATTCCAATTCAGCAATTTTTAATATGAAATAATATATAATAGGCATTCTAACTAAAATATACACGAATGTAAGTTAATTAACTCGTTAAAACAATCAGCGTAAATTGTACATAATTATAACTAAGTACGTAGATATGATTACGTATTAAAATAATTGAGTATTGGTAAAGTAAATGAAATCAGGATTACGAAACATAATCTATGTTAAATATTAATATACACTTTCCAAATCTATTCTAAGCAAGAAAACAATATTTACAACACGTAAAAAATTATCGAAACCTAATCAAAAAATGATAATTATTGAGTTATACGTGCCAATTTCAAATCGATTTTTTCAATTTTAAACAAGATTTTGTACGAATGGATAATTTTGCAAGTATTTCATCTGATTATATATTTATCAAATCAATTATTTTTATTCCCAACCCTGTGTTGACTAGGATTGACACCTAAAATTAAGTTAAATTTAAATACATATTAGAGTACAAAGGTACATAAAGGTCAGAGGGAAAAGGGAACACTTATTAAAATATACTCTTCATTCATACATTACATAACACAGTGTTATATATTATAAATCATAAGTCTGTTTTGTTTATCTGTCACCCTTTATATTAGTTATCTACATGGTGACCTTGGACTTTCCCTGTTATCATAAGGGTAATTTTAGGCTTAAGCATCATGATGAAGTAACCACCTTTTGCAGAAGTTCAACAATTTTATGTTCAAACAGCGAAACTATGTAAAATTATAATGAACACGAAGAAGTTAAATATAGTGGCAGTGATTGTCACTTAACTACTTAAATTACGTTAAAGTAAAGTATAATTAATAGCTATGTATATAGTAGCGATTACGCTGGTAATATTCAATCGCTTATCTAAGTCAGGGTACAAAATTATACTATAAAATACATTGAATATATTCGGTAATATTTAAAAAGCTAAGTCCGTTACGGTACAGACATATACAGTACTTAAAACAATAATTACGCTCAAGCTTTCGGTATAAAATACAATTATAAATTCCTTGAAATTGAACATAATTTGCCAATATAAGTACTATGTACTAGAATATAATTTACAGCGTTTTGTTTATTTACAGCATTGAGAGTATATACTGATACAGTCACATCGATATTGTATCCAAGTACGGTACTTTATAACATCGATGTAACGGTATCCGTGCTACGCTAAGTTGAGTCCTACAGTATTGCAAATGAAGCGAGCTTAATCCCATTCTCCGATGAACATATGGCGTGCGTTCGGCGCCGGTGGTGGGGGGAATCCGCGGCCAGGAATCGGTAGGCGTCCATATAATGCATACGGGTCGTAATGGTCTCCATCTGTAAAAAAATCGAAAAAATAGTACTTTATTATATTATACGACATTAAAAAACGTAAACGTCGACCGAAGACTATTGAAGAACGGAGATACGAATTACGATTTTCTATAAATTGCAGTTTCTATCATTTTTTTTGCACGCTTTTTAAATCTATATAACAAAACAAGGTTTTATTATTGGGGTTAATATAAGTGCACACAAATTATTTATATAAGTGATTTATATTGACTTGTCGAGTTATAAATATGCCGTAAATATTGTTAAGGAAAATTTCAATAAAAATAATATATTGTCTATCCGTATGTATTCGTAATTTCGTACTACCTGAAACAAGTCTAAAATAATGGAGAATCGTGATAATATTTATGCATTTACATATATACATTTGTTGAGGTAAATAAAATGACCTAAGGAAGTTTGTCTGTCTTGTTAGTACAGTGACATGAAACTAAACAAGGGCAAAACTAGTTTCGATGTCGTCGTTCGGTTTTGAGAATAGCTCGTATGTTCGATTTACATTTGTTTGTCTTTTAAAGCTTTGGAATATATTTTCCTCCTACATAAATTTAATGTTATAAAAACTTGTACATAAATTAAAGACTAACTACGCCAACATATGTATATATTAGGTGTCGATAAATTTTAAATGTTTAACTTGTAACTTTAAACAAATCCTTTTAAACATAATTGTAGGTATTTAACTATTGGTAGGTATTCGTACTTATATGCTTCAAGAAATAGGTGAATCCTGCAATTGAATTAAAATTCACTGGACGACTTAACGTAGACAAAACTCCAAAGAGCTACTGCTAGGATGAAGCTAAGCTCGCAATGGTCAAGTGTTGTGGCAGTCAGAGGCCACTTTGTTTGAACAATGGGTGCAAGAATATCGGAAAACAGAAAAGTCTACAAACCGTACTGATAAGTAAGAGTGAGAGTGAAACAGAAACACAGAAGTGTAAAAGAGTGGTAGAGGTTACCGTCAAGCGAGAGGCGTGCTACCAAGCGAAGCGAGTATAACAGAAAGGTAAATACCAAGGTTGGAGCGAAGAGTCCGCGTCCGCGGAATATAAAGTGCGAGGTTAGTGTACTAGCGGGGCTGCTGGATCACCAGGGGCAGCAATTTTCGATCCCTGTCAGGATAGAATTGATACATGAGTTTTTCCTTCCTCGGACGCTCGTACGCACCGATTCCGCACTCGTAGGACCGTGCGTGCCATAACGCGGCCTGAGGCATGGGAGCGTGGGCGAACGGTGGCATGTGGCCCGGGAAAGGCCCCGGGTGGGCGTGAGCCACGCTGTAGCGTTTGCTGGGCACGGGTGTCTCCTTGAGAGTGAGGCGCTCCGTCATCGCTGGAAGCACGTGCTTCCCGTTGGCCTTCACGAAGTTGGGCACTCGGGCGCGTAGTCCGCAATAGTACGGGTCATCTGAAAATAAATCGTTTAGAATATTTTACATACAAATCTAATCCATTCCATTACTCGTATGCACGTCTAGCGTTTGCTTTGTTTTGTAATCTTCCTAAATCGCACGCGTCGCAATGTATAGAAACTCACGAGGGACGTATCCCGATCTCGGAATGTATTGACGTACACGTCCGCCAATGTTCCTCTCGCGGCATAATTCTAATCGTGTATTTGCACCTCAATTTACATAGCGCACGCCTCACGGCGGCGGTTTATCTCAAGTGGTGCGGCACTTGTTCACATTCGCCTATAAAACGCCACGCGTGCAATACGTTCCATGTTCCGCGTCCTACGCCAGAAACGTTCCAAATACCGCCAATTCAAATATCAAGGATATCCCCAAATGCCAGATAGAGGTTGTGAAACGGTGCATTGTCTCGTTGTAACCTCTGCTCTGAGCTTCGTCTGCACGACCGTCAAATTAGAACGTGCGAGAGTGTTCTGAACACGTCATACCCTATTACGCATGGGTGCGAAACGTGACCCGGCCATATGACAGATTTCAGCTTAGAATAGATGGAAGGTCACTTTTGACCTTGCCTCGTTGTGTTTGTTCGTTTGTTTTTTGCAGTCACGATATCTTCAAAACAAGATCCGTTAAGCAAACAACTTGAAATGCAACTATCGGCTCTTGTCTTCGTATTAGTCATTTTTTCTGAATTAATTGAACGTAAATAATTACAGATTTACCTACGAATTACGATTAAGCATCCTTAGTTATAAGGAACCGTGGCAGGTAATCCTATGCTTTGATACACGAGTAGATACACTTATACTAATAAGTCAAAACTAGGAGAAAAAATAATATTAGGTTTAGATGTATCAAAAATTTTTCAACATATGGAGCATTCAACGCTTATATACGTTTATTTTAGTACGTGTTACGAGCTACGGATATTTCTCGTCGAAAGTAAAGAGTTTTACAGAAACGCGACAACAAAATTAATTAGTATAGTATAGACAAAATGTATGATTTCACTAACAGAATATATAATTATGAGTAAGCAGGATCTGACTTAATCACGAACTTGACCCTACATATAAATTCATATAAATAAAGGACAAAATCTTACAACTTGATATCTTGCTCAATTTCGTTCGTTTTGTCCCAACAGGATCTATTCCGTGAATGAATCATTTTGTCCTGTCCTTTCATATCGTTCGGTCATCTATTTATCAATTGGAACGAATAATATTGAAATTATGAATTTGTATTATGTCAAGAAATAAATAGTCGTTTAAGGATGTTATTTAATTGACGCAATAGAAAGGACAAAATGAGCTATATATAGGTATATCCAAGTAACATCGGATATGTAGATTAACTGTGGACGTGTCATCAAGCGACTTGCATGATAGAAGATTGAGAAAACAAATAAAAGTAGCTTCCTCACATTTCACTGCGAAACATTAAATACTATTAACAAGGCTTCAAACAGTTAAAACTATTTTAAAGCAAAATAATTAACAGTTAAGTGCTTGAGATTTGCTCGTATTATCTTCAAAATTATTACTTTTTAATTAAAACGACATATGTAGACGGATAAAAATTTAGTCCAAAAGTGTACTTCCATAGATTAATTACCTCTTAATTTTCTAATGATCATATTTTAAAATAGTAAATGAATTCATTCTCATTAGAAATTGTAATGAACAATACAGTACCACACGATGCAACCCTACGTGTTTCGTTTTCGCATTCGCGCTAAAGCGTATTGCGAAATATTCTCAAATAGTTTCACACACGGGCCCATATTTCAGAGGCGGCGCTATAAATCTGCGCGGGACAACGAGGGTTATGAATGATGGCCTCTCGGGCCATATTGATATAGCAGTTCACACTTGCGACACCGACTGTTGTAAATTACGTTCTGGTCGCATAAATCCTTGTATTGTCACACTACAGCGCCGCACGTGCCCGGGCTTGCTCGTGGCTGTATTACAATTACCGTCACATAAACGTCATTTAAATAAATGCTTTGGACATACCAATACTGCGAAATATTGACACTACTATTAGGTACTATGTTATGAAGGATTTTGCGTATAGATTTTGTTGTATTTGCGTATAATTTTAGTATGATTTCATTGCGTTTCGAACAGAATTCCTATCGTAGAGGAGCAGCAAGAGAAAATCAACGCGTGTAACATGGGACATTACAGCTGCAGTAATTATCCAATATAGACTCATAATGCCCAAACATGGACTTAGGACTTCGGCATCGATGTAAACGCCTCCAAAGACCAACCAGATATATTGTAATCGCCTATTGGGTGGGACGAAACACCCGAGCCTAGCCCGAACGGTCCAATTTATGGCTTTCCATTAATTGATGCCACGTTTGTTCGTATATTTTTTAAGCCCAGTTTAACTTAGGTTAATTAAGGAAAGTAGTTTTACTCGACAGCACATTTAAAAGCCCTTTTGTCTCTAATTTAATGGCGAAAAAGGTTATTTTAATTAGCGTAGCCGCGAAAATACGTGTCGTCGTATATTGCGATCGACAACACGGTGCGCGTAGCACGAAGTGCTTTCAATTTATGGGTGCTCTGATTTTAGTTATTTTTGGAACTAAAAACTATAAAAACACTTACACATAAGTTAACAATAAATCCATTGGGGTAAGTAATGTTTAGGAGCTACTATGTGATCTACGACATGGTTTAATTAATTATTTTTCCCTAATACAATTTTGGTTTATACTACACGGTTTATTCCGCACGTTACTAAAAATTGTGTGTTAAATGTAATATTTACATAGAATATTATATTTAAACACGTTATATAATATATACCTACACTAGACACTTCTAACACTACTCTCATATAATTATGTTCGATAAAATAATTTTCGAAGTAAAAGTATGAAAATGTATGAGTAAGTTGACCTTTTTAACGAATTATAGGAGTCTACCTAACTCGTCGAGCACCATCAGACTGAGAAGATGTAATTAACTGAGTACTTAAGTAATTTTTGTACCCCCAAATCGCGTCTCGTTTGCAGGTAATACCTACATGTAGAAGTAAATGATAAATCGAAAACATAAATATACTCGAAACTATTACAAGTTGCTTCAAAAACAATAAAACTAAAATATTCCACGTTATATTACTACACACTGAACTCAATTCCTTATATTTATTTATGTAATTATTCAGTTTTATCCTTTCTTACCTCTCCTTCAATCTGTTGATAACAAAAAGAAGTTTATACTTATTATTTCTACCACACATGCATTCTAGAAAGATGACAACAGAAGTAACTATATACTCGTACTCTACCAGTCTCTACATATAAATCATAGATCAGTCGTACATCATGCGATTCTAAATAGATCTATAATTATTTACTGAAATACGGTTCTACCTACTGAAGAAAAGAAAAGTTTGGAACATTCTAGAAATATTTGATTACTCACCGTATTTCTTGTTGTCCTTCCCCTTATCCGACTTTCCTCGTGGGAACTGTGTTGGCACGCGTCCATTAACATCAATATCATCATAGTCCGGCTGTGAACAAATATATCATTATAATTAAAAATTGTATCAAGGGATTTGGTGGATTAGGAATTGGATAGCTTGAACTATCATTAGTTTAATACTTTATGGTATTGTAAAGAAAGGTTTTAGCCTTATTCATAAACTAAACAAATATCTTATCCTGGAGCTGCGGAAAATACATTGTGAATGTATCTTGTGTGCATTCCAAATTCTAAACCACAGAAAGAATAATACGTATCTATCTCGAACTAAGTTTCTTACGATTGCACAAAATAAACAATAGTATTTATGCATCTGTCGCCACTTTCCCTTACAACCAGTTTTGGGCCACTAGAGCAACGATAAATAGGTCCGTAGAATGTTTTCAGTAAAATGCGTCCGACACGATTATGTTATCTCGGACGGGGTCTGTTAAAAAGGCAGTAAGAAAGAAAGAAAACCGTGTGGGCACTCCCCCTTATCTTGTTACAAGGCGAGACAAGTTCAAAGCACAACTAATGTAATACAAGGCTCATATTGTAGACGCTGCTTTATCAAGTAAAAGAAATTATGGGCGCCACCCTGCGTGCTTGCCTTCGTACATATTATTGCTCGAGTTATACACATTCTTAACGTAATTCTTGTAAAATAAATGTGCTGTTATCGTAGACACAATATGTTTCGTTTCCACATAGATTTCGTTAATTTTACATTTTAATACTCTGTCTATGTGTCGTGAAGTTATCATTGTAACGCAAGGTATTCCGAGTAAAATCTAATAACAATTGTTTTGTTGTGTTACATTTTAAAGCACTTTATTACAACTGATGGTATTTTACGCTACAAAATTGTTACAGCATGTTAAAACATTGACTTGTGAATTTTACTTTTTTGTCTAAAAAAGAAATTTAAAAGCAGAAATCAATTGATTGTGCGTAATGATTAAGAACCTTAAAAACTATGAATTAAACAGTTGAATTTATTTATGCACACATTATATCTACTTATAAAACCCAGGCTATTCGCACAGACATGTATATAATGGCAAAAATATTTCACCTATTTTTTCAGTCTTTCCAAGACATGTAAAAAATGTATGGGAATATACGAGTATAAATTATTTTCTTTGCTACTATTTGTATGATATATTCGAAAGTTATAATACCTTATATAACACCATTAAGTGCATAAAATCTGTATTTAAATACCCAGTGTTAAATATTTATAACGTTACAAAACGTTAGCTCACGTCGAGCGGTCCATTAGTGACGATACCATTACATAATTGTGTTGTAGATGTTATTTTCTAAACTGCACCTTTCTATGTGTATAACTTGCAAGTCTATCGTCTAATAATTATAATCGTACGCCATTGTACAAACTTTCTTTAGTATGTTTTTCGTGTTACGTGGGAGTGTACTAAATACACTCCTCTACGAACCCTTACGGGGATTATAAGCGTGATTTTACGTTTAACATGTTTTGTCTATTATTAATCTCTATGTACAAAATTGTTAAATAAATAAATATAATAGTTAACGCTCAAAGTCTGTGACTTGAGAGACGTGAGACCCGTATCCGTATCAAAACAGTTTCAGATACAACGGATTCACAACTGTGACGTATAAAGGAAAGAAAAATGTCACTTTTCGCGCGTCAATTGCACACGACAAAAACAACCGCGCAATGTAATATTTCATAGCTATTAATATGAAACGGAACGTATAAATATGTGTGTGAGTTACGTATTCACAATGAACAAAGGACATTCTTCATCCACCCCAACGTTTCCACTTTCATAGCAACCTGACGCCATTTGGATAAACCAATAAAAGGAGCGGAGGTTACCTTTCGGTCGCCTATCATTTATCTCAAGCGGAGATCGTATCTCCGATGCGTCAACGATACAGCCTTTACCATTGTTCTGTGGTGTAAGTATGAGGCGTAAATGCGAGCTCACTCGCCACCGAGATAACGTACATCCAATCACTACCGCTCATTCTAAAATGAGCCTTATCCGAATAGACAGTGAGTTCAATTTTACTTGATAACTGTGTGTTGAAAATTTTCGGCCGTACTTTGTAAGTTACTAATCTGACAAGTAGTCGAAACCGACAGGCGTTAAACGGAACAAACTTTCACCTCATTTAGATCGTGATAAGTTATTTCTTAGTTGTCATTGATGAAGCTCCGAAGGGTTGGGAAATGATAAGTACATAGTTTGAGTGATGGATTAATATATGGGAACCGGAATAGAACAAGCAGCGGTGGGTATCAGTACTAATCGTTTATTTTGTAAACTGTAAACTGATACTAGAAGTTATTGAGCCACACTGACTGCATGATTTTCCAATTTTTTTATTCCTAATTCAATTTCCTTTTTCTAGACCCTTATTGGACACGGGTCTCCGCTCAGAATAACAACCAAGACCGGGTGGAAGAAAATTTTTTTTTAATGTCTAAACTATCCGAGTTTCCTCGCAATGTATTCCTCGTAATTACATTTATATTTAATAATAAAACACACGTTTCTGTAAAGAGCTTCGCGCCAGAATTTAAATCCAGAGCTAAAAAAACGATACCGGTCATAAGACGTTTCACAAAAATATTACACGAATTAATTTTCTCGTACTATTATTTTAACCGGCATCAACAAAAAGCGTTAAGGTCACAGAACACCTATTTCAGTTCGATTAACTCCGAAGTTTAAAAAAAAGAACATGCTAAATCGTTAACTACTTCGGTGGTCATTTCTGTTAATAAATCTAATAGGATTGACTAGATAACTCAAGCGTCTAGTTTCTTAGGTAGGAAATTCCAATGAACTTCCTATTTCTTCTCAAAATAATCGTGAGCGAAGAACAGATATCGGGTATCGGCGTCACTAGATTGTGTCAATAACACTGATCGTTCAGTAAATCCCGCCCACCGCGAAAACATTGTCGCAAGCTTTTTATTGCGCGGTACCATTAAAATGCCGTGATGTACGTATAGTGGTGGTTTTAAATGCATTTAAGTATGAAATAATTAATTATCCACAATATTTGAAACAATGTGGAAAAACCTGTTTAATTAATTTTTAGTCAAAACTTTATTGAAAATATAATATAATTTATGTAATGCACATTTTGTCATTACTTTCATTAGAAATATCCAGAGACATCCATTACATTTATAACAAGAAAAAAAAATAAACTTTAACCATATT
>DWMO01000031.1:0-13835 GCA_018245175.1 Elbella theseus
CCAATATTAAGACAGCCACCACGAATAAAGCAGAAGACAACATCTTAAAAATAATATAAGAAAACATTAATAAATATACTGGACTATAAACTGTGTAATCATTTTTGAGGCGACATAAGATTATTTAAAAAAAAAAGTCGATAATGGAAATATCGATATTTTTTTTCGATATATCACGCTCCGATATTGATATATTTAAAAATATCGATATATTGAAAATCCGTATTTTAAAAAATGTCAGCAGTTTTACTAGTCAGACCGCAGTTCTTAAAAAACAGCTAAACAGAATTTTTGTCCTTTTTAGCATACAGTGCTGCCAAAATTACAATAATTGCAATTCGCAGTAAAGAATTTCGTAATTTTGTTCGTATTATCCATGACAAAAATTCATGTTTGAATTTAAGCAATTAAGTAATTTTAAAAAGTTCATTCTAATTGAAACTTTAAAGTTCTTCTTGTCAAAAAAATTATTCAACTCCATATTTTGTAATGAGTAACCTATGTTAATAATGTAAAAAAATATTAAATGTTCAGCGCTGTTACCAGATTGTTCTCTTTTTTATCACATTGTATAGGTAATAATATTTTTATAGGACGGATACTCCAAGAAAAACATTTAATTATTTTCTTCAGATTGCAACACAGTCATCAACTCAAGTTTGATAACATTCTTCATGTTATTAATTTCATATCGAACAAGATTTAAGATTCACGATTAAATTAGGATGAATTGAAATGTAAGGTTTCTTCTTCAGCTACAAACCATTAGCAGTTTAGATTTGTAATTTTATTAACAATTATTGCAAAGTTTCGTACATTTTTTAATTACGTATTTGGCAACCCTACGGCATGGCTTCATTTTCGTTTGTGCTCCGACCGCCATCTTGTCTTGCTGCTAAAATTCTTAAATAAAATCTGAAATAACATTGTGAAGCGCCTTTTAGGCCTTGTGCTAAGGTTTTTAAAGTTGTGTGTGAGCTTTTAAGCAAATGTTTTGAAAATTATCAATCGTACAAGATGTAAGAAACTCAGAGTAGCATTATTGCGCCTAAACGCCTGACGCTTCATTTTTCCGGTAAAAAAATTGATTTGATTTCAGATTATGTCGCGATACGGAGACTGTAAAGTCTACGTTGGTGACTTGGGTAACAATGCCAGCAAACCCGAGTTGGAAGATGCTTTTTCATACTACGGACCATTAAGAAATGTCTGGGTAGCGAGAAATCCACCCGGCTTTGCCTTCGTTGAGTTTGAGGATCCTCGCGATGCCGAAGACGCTGTAAGTGAATCATAATTCACATTTATTACTCCATGATGACATTAGTAAAGGTTAGGGCAGCATTAAATTAACACATTTATTATGTTTGTAGATACGTGGACTAGATGGGCGGACAATTTGTGGTAGGCGTGCGCGCGTAGAAATGTCCAATGGAAGTCGAGGTTATGGAGGAAGAGGCCCGCCGCCTCGCTCACGACCTCCTCCCCGGCCCTATGACGACCGCTGCTATGATTGTGGAGACCGTGGACACTATGCCCGGGATTGTACTCGTCGGCGCCGTCGCAGGTGACGCTTAGTTTCAGGCATCGTATCACTCCTGTGTGGATGTGTATGTGATACCTGTGTTTGGAATCTTTATGGAAATATATGAACCTCATTTCATATGGCACAGGCTGGTGAGAACAAGCAACATACATCTCGCGGTGAAAAGACTCCATTTCATTGCTTTTGATTCACGTAAACCAATGATAACTATGTTATAGGTTATCATTGGCCTGTGCGCCGAGAACGAACTCTCCAGAGTCTGCACTTCTTATTGTCTGCGCTACGTAGCTTTCTCTCCGCGGCGTGTACTGCGCTTAAGTTGGCCGCAACGGTAACTTCGCTCTGCGAACTACGTAGCCACAGCCTACGTGCACTCTTCACTTGTCGAGAACTACATTGAGCATAGTGTTTGTACTCCGCATCGTGACACACGTCTGTTGTAATCACTGCGTGCACTCAGTGAGTTACACATTATTACCCATACTTGTTGAGAGATGACATCCACTTGTAATCAAATTTTTATTCAGTTTTTTGCTGTAGTAAGTATGGTTTGAATTTTCTTTCAAATCCAGAACACTGGGGAATTTAAAGGAATATTGAAATTGTTATATATGTTGGCGTAGATCTAGCTAAATAACTTTCTGAAGTTTCTTCTTATCTCTAAACAACTCTGAAACATTCAGTATTTGGTTTCTGGTTGAATTAACTAGAATTTTTATTTCTTTTTTGTTCCTTAGCCTGATACTCTCAACAAAATATTTAAAAAAATATTGGTTGCCTACACTATGCCTCAATTTTAATTAAACATGGCTATATGCCGAAATACAAAAAAGCGACTAGTGCATGACAATTTAATTTCAATATAGGGTAAACAAGTTGAATCTTAGTTGCACATGGAAACTGACTGGTGAATGAGTTAGTTGGAGGGACGAGTTTAAATGTGGATCCCTGAGAAAAAACTCAAAACAAATATTAAAAATAAAGCATCATCAGGCTGAACAATGTTCTTGGTGGGTATATTAGTGTTTAGAACAGTCAAGATTTCAAAAATTCTTGGATCCATTGAGCACTTATGTCATGATAGATTTGTTATGAGATTTCAGTGTGCATCTGCACAAAATGTTTATTATTTTACAGGGAAACTATTTCATAAATATGTAGTTATATACTTAATTTTATATTTAAACAACTTCAATATGTGGTAATATTGAAAAAGAAAATAACAATTTGCTTTAATCCTTACCTAGCTAGTATGCAGGCTGTTTTTTTTAATATTGAGCAGGTATTCAATGGAGAACAGAAAAAGCTTATTTTTCCAATATAAAACTAAGTCAAAGCTTAAACCAAAAAATCTCAGTTTTCGTATTTAAAAACTGAATTTAAAAAAAATATAAGGAATGATTTTTTTTTTAAATTTGCTGTTATCTTTGCATTGGTGTTTATTTTTCATTGCTGAATATTGTTTCTTAAATTCAATACTTTTAGAATGTATCATATCTACCACGAAAGTTTATTTTGTTTACTATTTTGTAGCTAGCAGAGTTTATTTACAAGTTTTATAACACCATAGTTGCTGGGAATGATTGGTTCAGTTTGTTTTATTGATGGTTTTTGAGGCTTTTGATAGGTTTAACATTGTTTATTTTGACTAAATAAAGTGTGAGAATAGAGTAACTTATACCTTGCAGCAGTTTAGATATACATATATGGTGTCTTCTCTACTTTGGTAACATTATCATACGAAATATTTAAAACAGTAGTAAGGCAAGTAGAAATTGATTATATGTAAAGTGGATTCTACAAAATTTTTCCAAATATCGTAAACAGACTACCAGATGGTTTTAAGAGCACCTCAAGAAACTAAGAGACTTAATAGTCTCAGTTTTAAATTTAGTCTCTGTTTTGCAATAGGGAACAATATATTATATAATATGTACATATATTAATTTTAGAGGATAAGGATTTTCCCTAATTTTCTCATATGAAACATTTGTAGACTGTATGTACATTTTGTTGAAATTGCATTATGCAATAAAGTACATTTTCTTTATTTTAAATGGCTGTGAACAGGTTTGTAAAGTTTAGTGGCATCTAAGATTTAATTAAAAAAACATTGTTTAATTAAATACATGTTGACCTCATTCCCGATTAAGTAAAAAGAGTAATTAAAAATATATTTTGAAAGTGAAGACTATCAAAAACAGAAATTATGCAAAGTGGTAAAGTGCCTGACATTCTGTGATTTATGTTAAAACTCTAGAAATTGTAAAGAAAAAAATACTTTATGGAAATTGATTTATAATATCTGTATTAATTTTTAATAATGTGTGTAATATGTTGCGGCATTATTTTTTGCAACATCTTTTAAATTTTTTTATAATTGCAAATATTTTGAGATATTCCTCGATCAAAGCTAGAGATGGTAAATTGTTTATCAATTTGGGGAGTTTATTACGATGAGCTTGTCGTATATAAAATTATTTCATTATTGGCAAACACTGTTTCCAAAGACAAGTCAGTGGCCCAGATATAGGTGTTTATAATCTTTAAAATATGTTTAAGGGTGTTGTACTATTGTATTGGTAATGTGTTCACAGCCGGTCCAGGTCTCGCCGCCGTACGCGTTCCCGCTCGCCGCGCTCGGGCTCCCGTTCTCGCAGCCGCTCCCGTTCCCGCTCCCGTTCAAAGGGAAGATCGATGTCGCGCTCCAGGTCACGGTCGCCGTCTAAAGATTCAAAGAAGTCCAATTAATTCTAATTGAAAAGCAGATATAATTTTTAATATTAAATGACATCACTACAGTTGACTATATTGAAGTATTAAGTTCTAACTTCATTCGCAAAAATAATCATTCCTAAGTAAGCATTGACTTAATAAGGTACAATTGAGTATTGGTTTTGTAATCAATATACTGAAAATAAATAATACTGTAGTTTTATTCATAACTAGGTAATACCCGCCCGCTTCGCTAGACGCAAAATAATTACACTTGGGTTCATATTATTTTTAATAATGACATGCAACCTCTAATAAACTTGAGGGCGTACCAAAGATATCTTAACGCGCTTTGTTTTGTTTTGATTGACGTCAAATGTTTTACAGTTGGGGACAGGGTGGTTTGTATATGAAATTTGTTGTTTTTACTATTTTCCTCGTATTTTCTACGTTTTTTCTCTCGATAAGAACATTCCGCAGAGTTCATGAACTACAACAAAAAAGAAGTCAGCCAAATCGGTTCAGCCGTTCTCGAGTTTTACGCTTAGCAACACATTAAGCGATTCATTTTTATTTTTATAGATAGATACCATATCCTAAACATTTCTGCACATTGTGTTCTTAACAAAGGAACTCTAATCGAGGTTTATTTACTACGAAATATCCAAACGAACTATGTACACATTTTTCACCTATGCAGGAACATATCGATACAAATAAAATTGATTCGCTAGCCGTCGAATAGCAACTCTTACGTTGATACGAAAATGTAATGTCTCCACACTTTAAATACCTATAATAAATGCATTGAAATAACTAAGAATTATTAAAATAAAATACGATTTTGAATAATTAAATGTGTTAAAAAAATATTTTAGACAGTTTAGTAACCTGTGTAAATGTATATAATATAAATTAAGGATTGTTATTATATACCTAGTACAAAATCATAACTCTCGTGAGAGAAAATTTCATTTGAATATTGCAAATATATTTATTAACTTACTATCGCTATCTGTATTTTGAATTTGTTCGCTGAATGATATATTGAATTTACATATTGCAACACTGCATATTAATATTTTAGGTCCTGGCAATACTTTTAACAAATGACGGCTCTTTTGCCGTGACACTTTCTTCTTGTCATACATCTTTTTAGGGCAAAACACGTTTCGTGTCGATACGACTTAAAAGTAAGTGAAATTATTAAAATATTATTGTGAATTTGTTTTTCAGTGTTAGTGTTTAATTGTGAACAAAAATTAAAAGTGATACTATGTGTATCGTTGCAGATTATTTCGGATTCTTACATGACGCGGTAACCTCTTGCCCGCCATAAGTTTGTAATGATGGATTTTATACGTAAAATATATAAGTGCTACGCTTAATAGAAACAAAATGTTAAATGAATGATCAAAATCTTAGTTTTCTAATTTTATATGCGGTGTTAGCGTTTCATGTGTTCGTTTCTAATATGCACCACAAACGTCCTGTCATTGTAGAGTATTTATAAACATGTGTAAGGCCAAACCTATACAATTTCAAATTTAATGCATATTTTGTATTATTTCGTCAACACCTGAAATTATAGATAGTTGTCATAAAAGAAATACATATGCTTGGATATTTGCCATGTGTTTTTGGGAAGGTTGATATTTCTGTAGAGAAATGCCTGCCTATCTGGGTCTTAGCAACACGTGGATTACAGATTGAACACAATAGAAAACAAACTAGGGGTAAATAATTCAGTTGCGTCAATGCGTCATTTGTAAAGCAAGATTCATTTATTAAAATGCCTTCAATATGACATATGTACTTTCTTACTTAATATATGTATTATAGGTGTGTTTCAAGGAACTTAAATGTTTTACACGTTTCATTGTAATTATATAGAAATAAGTTCACAGAATCTGACAGGCTGATCAATACAAAATGTATCTTGAATACTGCATACTGGAGTCTGGGACAGCTAGCATCCCACTCATAAATACCTACCTCCTTATTAATGGAACGGGTTCCAAAATTAATTTATTAAATACTACACTACAGGTACTAACTGATTGTTAAATAAAGTTGTTAAGAAGTAAAACATTTTTTGCTCTGCACAAATTTAAAAATCGATTGATTGTAATTCCAGAATGCGTTACGTGGCCGCGTACCTGTTAGCCGTGCTGGGCGGTAAGGCGTCCCCTGCTGCTACGGATGTGGAGAAGATCCTCAGCTCGGTGGGCATTGAGGCCGACTCTGAAAAACTCAAGAGAGTGATCTCTGAGCTGAATGGCAAGAGTGTTGAAGAGCTGATTGCCGAAGGTGAGTTTTAGTCTTGCATTAAGCTATTTAATCCAGACTCTTGAGGCACTACTAGGAATTCAAAATTAGAAAAATTCAATAGCACCTGAGCATGTTGACTTTATGCCTTTGTATTGTCATCTGCTGGGTAGCAAATATTTTGTTCCATATTCAAAAGGGTAACATTAATATTGTAATGATTTCAATGCAACATTAGTATGCCAAAACCCCATGATCATGTTATAATATGATTTTGCTAAGGTTTTTGATCACATCGGTAGACTACATAATATTTTGTGTAAATGATGATCTCTTAATAAAACACCATCTTTCGTCTGAAATACATTGCTGTTTCAGCCATTTCTGACATTTAAACGAAAAACCAAATGTTACTATTGCTATATTCATATACTAATTCCATATATATATTTGAAGGTCGTGGCAAATTGTCCTCAATGCCGGCCGGAGGCGCCGCGCCTGCCGCCGCTGCGGCCGCTCCTGCCGCAGCTGTTGCTGAGGAGAAGAAAGGTAACTTTATATATTTCCATTAAGCTATTTAAACTTATGTTATTGATGGATCAACAGCCATTTTGTCTGTCTTTGTCTGTTTGTCTTATGTCAATAGATAAGAACTTATTTTATCAGTGGATTTGTCTTTTGGGTACTTGTGCTTCATAAAAAGGAGAAAAAAAATTGTGCATTATAATGAAAAATGTATATTTGACATAGTTTATAAAAATGCCTGTAGATTATTTTCCCATTTCAATTACCACAGGTTTTAACAATATATTGTACTTAAATACAATATGTAATGCAAATGACCCTGTACAATAAAAGTATTTATATAAGGGGTTGACCAATTGAATGTTTTATGGCACATATTTAAGCCACAATACAAAAGACAATTTAGAAAATTATAGTTAGTAAATGATGATTTACAATAACACCATCTTTCGACTGAGCTACCATGCTGTCTTAACATGAACTGAATTATTTCTTTGTATGCATAAGTTAATCATATTGTTGACCAGTTTATTAAATGCTCTTAACATTTCCCTTTACAGAAGAGAAGGAGGTCAAGAAAGAAGAATCCGAGTCTGATGATGAGGATATGGGCTTCGGTCTCTTTGACTAAACATACTTTTGAGGTAAGCATTACAATTGAAAAAAGATGTATGGCCCAAATTCATGTATGTTTTGTCAGAATAGTTTGTCTATATGATGACCCAATCAAGGTTCTTTAAGAGCTCTGGTAATTGTAGGTTGTTAGTGGTGGCATAGTCTTCACTAAATAGATTTATTATTCAGATCCATTTTAAATTAATCCTGGAAGGTAGCCGAATCTTTAAACTTTTGGGTGTAACATTTTGACACACCAATGATTTTACAAATTACCTGTTTTTAAAATGAAAGATTGGTTGTAATAATAATGAAGAACTACAGTATGCAAGAAAACAGCTTGCTGTTCCATTTTTGCAAATAGGTGAAGTCTACACAACAGTACTTAGGACAAGTTTTGGTAGATGGCATTAAGCCTTCTAATTGTCAGAAAATATTACTCCCATAGAGAAATAGTAGACATGGTAGCAAGATTTATTATCATTAAATATAAGCTCCAATAAAAGTAATGTTATCCCAGCTGTTTGCTATTATGCCTCCCGCTACAGGGGTCTGAGACTCAAATCCTTATTACAAAATACCATTTTAAATACCATAAGAATAATAACCTGGAACCAGAGTTTTCCAGATTGTTCTCTAGTTTGTGACCAATTTACACTTGGTTACCAACTGGTATTTATGGAGTTGTCCCTGTTCATTTGTCATAAAAAGTTAACCTTTTGTCATTTGTTCACAGGTAGTGCTCGGCACGCGTTTTTTATTCCAAGTTTTGGTATAAGCGTAATTTGAAGGCGAATATGTTTCTGTGAAATATATTTATGCAAACAATTGTTTTATTTTAATCCCATCATTACTTGACTTGATTCTAACTATAATGACTTGACCACAAGTTAGTTGCCTAGATTAAGGCATATTGCAAGAACAAGGAAAAAATTCATCCTTTGTAAGTAATAGACTTCTCTTCCTCCTCCAATTTTATAAATAAACTTCTGTGCTAAGCAACGGTAATGTATTGTTTAATGTCAAGACATTTGTGATGACAGATATTACTATTGACGGTCTTTTATTCTACGGCTTTGAATCTAGAAATATACTCACTGGACTGAACAATGGAGCATAATTCAATCCTTCCGGGCATTGTGAATGAGTTGTTAATATTATGACACAGGTCCAAAGTATTATTCATAATCTATTTTATGATAAAAAAAAACAATCCAAAAATAATTTATTACCTATTTAAAAAAAAATAGAACATAAACCATAGACAATTGACTAGCATATTGATTTATGGAAATTGAAAGACCAAGATTAAGGTCAAGAGCGGCATTTTATTTGTGAATGTAAATGTGCATAATTTAATTAGTAGTAGGTAGTTAGACAAATCTTACAATTAAATTTTCTATAGTCGTAACACGATAATTTACGGTAACGTACAATTTCTATAGAATATATTTGGTAACGGGATAGACCAATAGATGTATAATTTACAGTTATTAAAAAAAATGTGAAACATGCCATATATTATAATGTACTGTAAATCAACTAGTATTTTATATAGGTACATTTCGTATCATCACGCTTGTAATCCCCGAAGGCGTAGGCAGAGGTGTGTAGTACACCCACGTTTCACGGTATTCAATTATCAACTAACATTTTATTTAACAAGGATGTTAGGAATTTATCAATTTGGTGAACGATAATAACATTGGTTTACGTAAGTCAAATACTTACAATATAATTATTACATTTATCTTTATTACTGGTTGTGCTCCGTGGCTTCACTTGCGTATAATAAAAAAAAAATTCAAGTAAGTCAATGGTTAGTAGTTCTTATATTTTTAGATATTTTTGAATTATTTAAATTTTCTGGACAGTGCTGGATTATTTTTATTTTACCACATCTCAGCCAAGCATCCAAATAACATTCCATTAAAGACAGATTATTTTCATGAAATCGTATTTAAACTCAAATTTTCTGAAAAAAGTATTTTCGTTCGTAAGAATCAGTATGAAATGCCACAAACTAAATGAAATAACATTGGCTCCTCGAGTGTTGCAAACTCCATAGGCGACGGTGACCACTTACCATCAGATAGTCCATCTGCCTGTATGTCGGGCTAAATATAAAAAAATACTATTTTAGTAGCGCGCACTCGCTTTCTCATCGTCGTTACTTTTGAAGTAGGTACGTGTTTATGTATGTCGAAACTACGTCATCTAAATTACGAAGTTTATCTACTTTATACATACATACATCAGAAGCAATAAAAGCATTTATTTTGATAAATATTAATATGCTACTGAAAAATGTGCATTGGAGATAAAGTATGAAATTATTGTAGCCTATTTGTTATTCTGATGTATGATTGTATTCTAAAGTTTCATTAATATACAATCAGTCGTTTTTGTGTAAAAAACTAACAAATATCAGTCCAACCTCACAAGCTTTCGCATTTATAATAGCAGGATTGAATAAGATCTTCAATCGATAAGGTTTCATCATCCACTACTTACATTTCTGTAATAATAAAATTTTTATTTGAATATTTTCTTCCAAAAATACCGCTGAAACGACTATATTTGACGATTCTTCCGACTAATTATTCAACTTTTAACAAAAGAAAATAACGCCCTCTGTGTTTTCTCCTATCCAACCACTGCCAGCCACTTTGCGTATATCGTCAGTCCACCTATCTGGAGGGCGTCCCACGCTACGTTTGCCAAGTCGCGGTCTCCACTCCGGAACACGTCTGCTTCAGCGGCTATTGGTTCTGCGACAGATGTGACCAGCCCACTACCACTTCAGCTTCACTTAAGCCACTAAGGCACTTATTTCTTCAAAACCAGTTTAATGTTCGCAAAAAATATGGCATATTATGATGTACACGAAATACTTTATTTTATTAAACGGAGGTGCGTGTTTCTATAGCCTAAAGACTGCAGCCGTTTGTAAAATGGTTTTTAAAGAAATAAATGTAACAAATCCATCAAAGTATGCGTGGCTTATTAAGTAAAGAATTAAAACAAGACATATTTTCAAAACAACTTAAGACCAATGTGGCGTTTATCGCAGAACAAAATCTAAAAGATTGTAAAGCTGTCGTAATAATGATAAGCACCATGTTCTTAGTTCGTTAGGCAAACAATGATATATGGTGGCTCAATAATCATTATAGACAGTCATAAAATTTAAGGATCATAAAAATATGGCCGGCGTTTCTATCAAAAGAAATGTAGAGATAGTATATAGAAATCTCAAATTGTATATACTATAGTAGTGTTGTTCTTTCTCAACCTAGTAGGTACATAACAGAAAACTACAAAAAATTAACCATTATTTATCAACCAGTTTGAGTTCCAATAAGACATTTTAAACTAAACTCAAATTTATAAGTTTTTATCAAAGTGCAAGAACTCGAACGGTTACCATGAATGACAGAAGCTTTTCGGAGTTGGTTGAAAAAAGAGAGTACCCAAAGTTCCATTCTTAGTCCGTTTCTATTTTTGAGTGTGACAAATGGATTTTTGTATGTAATAGGAAATAGGTCATTGCGACTTTTTGGGGCGTGTTTTCATCGCGATACATTGGCAATGCACTCCCTTTATCTTTGACTTTTGAACACTCGTACCAATTTACGTAGCGCTTCAGTCGCTGGCAGTCTAGGTGGTCTGATAGTCGTGACGAAAACGCGATACAATATCGATACAAAAGTGATATCGTATTGACTCAAAGCGTAAACATAGATATAAACAAATAAAAAATGTTTCTTTCTTTCTAGCCAATAGTCGAGCCATCACGATGCAGGCTCGTGTCATCTTTACACCCATTCAGGTGCATCTTAACGATACAAACGGGTACACAGCTAGAGACGCTGGTATATATCGATGCAAACATACCATTGCATCGACCCTATGAAACTTTTCGATTATAAATTAAACTGTACAAAATCATCGGTAGACTTGCATAAAATACTAAAGTAAATACATTTTCTTTTATCACCGTATCAGCTTTTCTTCACTATAATAATGGCTGATAAGCGGCCTTAACTGGCAATTTGATCTTACCAATGTACATTTTTCTTATCCTTGAATTAATAATACAGCACCACAATTCACCACCTTCAGTAGACAAAAATTTTCGAACTGGACAGACGTAAACAGCATTTACATTATATTTGAAGCAAAAATGAGTTTCAACGACAAAGTGGTATTAGTAACGGGAGCCAGTTCGGGAATCGGAGCAGCTATTGCTATTGCATTCGCTAAAGAAAGTGCTAATGTTGTGATAATCGGTCGAAATGAAATTAAACTAGCCGCCGTCGAAAAACAATGCGCGGCCCACGGCAAACCACCACTTGTTATCAAAGCTGATGTGTCTAAAGACGAGGACGCGAACAGAATAGTACAAATGGCTGTGGATAAGTATGGGAAACTGGATGTTTTGATCAACAATGCCGGAATAAGTCGTTCTGGAGGCGTTATGAATGGAACACTCGTACAAGCTTACGATGAGGTCGCTGCTACTAATTTACGTGCGCCGATGCTTCTTACATCCTTATCCGCACCACATCTTATTAAAACCAAGGGTAATATTATCAATATATCATCAATAGCAGCACAGTACGTGTCTAATCTACCAAATTTTTTGCCTTACTGTGTCTCGAAAGCTGCCTTAAATTATTTTACCATGGGAGCTGCGATGGAGCTGGCACCACACGGTGTAAGAGTGAACGCAATAAGCCCAGGACCGGTGGTCACTGATATTCTAGAAAATTCCCAAATAAGGACCTCTTGGGACCAAATGAAAGAATTTACTGCTTTAAATAGAGTGTCAGATCCGGAGGAGATAGCGGACTTAGTGTTGTATCTAGCGGGTGACAAAGCGAAGTGTATCACTGGATCCAACTACAACGCCGATAATGGAATGATCTTGAAGCGTTAATTACAGTATTACAGGCTTAACCGTAACGAATAATGTAATGTAACGAAAAATTCTAATGTGTTGATAATTGTTTATTTTGATTTGTAATGGGTTCTTTCTGTAATTTTGATTAAACTGTCAATAATTTTTAAGTATTTATGCTTTTTTCTTTATTGCTTTTTACTGCATTTTTCACGGATTAAGATAGCAAAACAACCTGATTTAAAGTGGTCAAGGCAGGCATAGGGAATTTCATCCGACTTACCCGACATCGATTCAGATATAAACAATAATTTGGCCCGTTTTTACTATAATCGAGTAAGTATGTAATTTATATCGAAAGGTGATATCCTAAGAATGATAAATGTGGGCAAATACGTAAATAGTCATGAGCCGATAGGTTTTTCGATAATTAATGAATGATAAAAAATGAATACTTTTTTATTTCTTGTCTTCTAGAAGCTAAGATTCCACGCAATAAAGACTTCCGGCAGATTTATTTGCCGAGGTATGAGGGTATTTATGAAAAAATAGACGTTGGGAATTCACTAGGAAGCATTAAATAAACTGCACTAACCTAAGGTACATATAAAAGTGAGATACGTATGGCAAAGTATATAAAAATATTTGGTATAGACATATTACCGAGTTTTTAATGAAGATCAAAAGTCAGAAATATCAAGATACTTGATTAGATATATATTTATTTTGACTATGTATGTAAACAAATATACATACTGAAATAAATATACATACTGAAATACGTACGAAAGAAGGAAAAATTTGACTTGCACCGCGCACAAACTACAAGCAACAACTACAAAGTAACGTCGACGTGTGAATATTTGACCATAATCATGGAAGGTCATAAATTTGAGCCCCGATATAATTAATTATATTCGGATACGGTGCCATAATAATTCTTCAAATTAGAACAAACGGTAAACTATACATGATACAATAGGTATTCTATTTTTAATAATCAAATGGTAAAAAAATAACAATAGAAGTCTAATCGTTTCAACCGTACCCAGTGTCCCTTATTATTTTTATCCATGCATGAATGATAACACACCGATCATATATATATCGGCATTAGTATGGAAGATATTTTGTAAGCAATACGGACGTTAGTTGTGTCGTGAATATTTTGATTGAGTCTATTATTAATGCAAAAATGAGTTTCAACGACAAAGTGGTATTAGTAACGGGAGCCAGTTCGGGAATCGGAGCAGCTATTGCTATTGC
>DWMO01000032.1:0-13782 GCA_018245175.1 Elbella theseus
ACTAGTTTTAACTCACCTGCGTATTATTTGTTTGGGCCATCGTAAACCGAGCAACTCGTTTTGAGAGCTGGTTTACGAAAATTTAAGTGGAAATCATTTGACTATACAATTCATTATGCACTCCTATCGTATATGAATTGTAAAACAGTAATATTATTCACACTTTCATTCATAATTCCTATTTTAAAACACTACTTCCATTGCAAACAAATCTTGTACACAATACAACTCTCTAGCATAAATAAACGTCATACCGACACTGACGTTCATTTCTTATCTGTGACGTTAAATCGGCGGCGTTTTCGTGACATTCTTTGCGTCATGGCTTGGATAAATATTAGATAGTTAAATAGATATCATAATAACGATTGTCTTAACCAAAAGCTTAAGATGTATATATCAAATATTCAAAATGTATTAATGCAACATTCCTGTCCCATTGATTAGAAATTACAGTCTTACACATTTTTACTAAGATGAAAGTCGGTATTCGATCATTTACTTAAACATGTACATTGAAATTTTGTATGTATACATATATGTATTCGAAATACATTTTTTTTTATTTGCTGGAAATATTTATTTGTAATAAATCAAATAAAACTTAAGTTTTTTTAAAGCTAAAGCGAGATGTTTTATAAGAAAATCATTCAATAGCTAAACCTTTGTAATATATTGGTTATTAACTTACTTGTTCTTCAATTTGGCCCTCTAGTCGCGAAATGGCTCTGGGCGCGCCCTCAGCGCCCGCCGGCCACTCGCACAGCCGCTGCTCCATGGCGCGGACCTGGAAATAATGAAAATATGATTTTAATATAGAAACATGCAACAAGGAAACAGGACTTAACTGAAAATCGCCAACCCTTTCATCAGTCCACCGTTAAAATGACTGTGTCTTTACAGGCAGAGCAGGGTTAAGGACATGACCGATTAAGCTTAACGCAGGTGGCGCTGGTAAAAAATAATTTTTAATATTATAATATTATACATTCATATTTAAACTGGTCATATAACACTTATATTACCTATGTGATTACATACATGTGACACGGCACATATTATGTCGGTACATTAATATTACAGTGGTCTCGTTAAACCGCAAGAATTGTAATACACTTGCGACATACCATGAACCCAACATTATAAGAGCTAAACATACTAATGTAACCAATAGTTTCATAACTAGGAGTACCTATATTGTGGTTAACCACAGACACACCCACACATACACACATAGATACAATATCCATATCTTAGGCATCAGAAGCACAATAATACGTAACACTCGTTCAGATAAAGGTACAAAAACTTCGGTTATTCATGAAGAAGAAGCTATAGAAATGTTAATTTAACTTGGCGAAACAAATACACATTTTCAATCTTCAGTTTAGAAATACAACTTCAGAAAGAAACTTAATACAAAGTTAAATTAATTTAAGAGAATGTTTCATAAGAACACTGTAAATAATTCGATTTAGTGTTGTTTTTTAATTCCTTGTACTTGATATAAATCACTGTTTCTAACGGTGGAAAAAACATCGCGAGGAAACTCACAATCTTTTTTGGGTCCGTAATGTTCTTCAAGGTATGTGAAGTTTAGTCAGACTGATAGATTTAAAGTCTGTAGGTATAAATCTATATTTGCATTTAAATTTACTCAATTGGAGAAAAAACTCGTACACAATATAGAAAAGGAATAATAATGATAAATCGTTAAAAGTTTGGTAGTTGGTGACATACAAACGTGGTTTTCTCGCGAAAGTATCACCGTACAGTTCTAGCTACCGTGAAGCAATTATTATAACACTTATGCTTCACTTTAAAGGGCATGGTTGTCGGCCTATATATATTTATTTTATTGGCGACCATTTCAATCCTAGGGAGTGCCAACAGGCCTATGATTATCCTCGAAATCCGTTGCAGGCGTGTATGGATGCCACTTATAAAAACGATTAAAACCATGTAACAGTACAACATTTCAGCAACGTTTACTTTAGTAAGAAATTACTTATAGCTGTTACAATTCATCTTATGGACCAAATAAAAGATTATGCAATAAAGCGATATACAATCGTACTATCGTACAATACCATATAATATCGAGCGAGGGTGATTCAAAATTTCATCGTCCAAATAACCATTTGAAATTATCGGAAGGTTTATTTACCAATCGCTTATCCAAAATATGAGCTTATACGAGCTTCGAAGCACGCACCATCACAGTTTCGATGAAAGGATTAGAACAATCGCGTTATGGCATTCGGGGATTAACGAATGGTCGGACGAATTGAAACAACGGGAGTTCCATTTCCACGGGATTAAATGCCGTCCCCCTTTTTGTAATACCAGCGGCCTAGTGTATTGAGCTATGTTTTTGTATGGCTTTGCATATAATTTTATGGATTAGGTTACCCTACTCTGTTATTAGTGGTGAGAAGACCTTGTGCTTAAAACGTTTTTTTACGTCCTTGTGGTTTGTTAGTTTTTAAATCATGACGCAATGTTACTTGTTTGTAAGTAACAAAAATACTTAAGCTCGCACGTGTCATTGAAAGTTATTAAATTACACAGACAGTTTAATTAGTGTTTTCCATATTTAAAAAACTGATCATTAATAAAATTACGCCTACACTAATTGACAAAACAAATATTTTTACCGGCCCCAAGCGTTTGAAGTTTTTTCGTCTACGGAATTACATATAATGGCTTCTTATTTTAATTGTTTCGATGTTGTAGTATTGATAGAACTCCATTTTACAGTTTATAATCTTTAATACATAGGTATAGCACACGGCTAGTGTAACTACCGTTGTAGACACGCAAGACGATTTTTATTGATCCATAAAATCAGTTCGTTAACCTAATTGACCGGAAACTCGATAATCGATATCGGTCACATTAGAGGCGGTCGTTAGAATTATAGCTATCTACTTTAGGAACGTGATGTGTGCATGAGAAAAAATAAAGTGTAAAGTGGTTTAATAACGACCTGTGTAAACAATATTAAATTAGTAATCGTTTCAAAGATGAGATGGGTATCTCGTATCATCATGCCAAGACATGTAGTTGCAGACTAGCATTACAAGGTAGGGGAACAAAGAAAAGTGCGGCGGCAAGTGAAGGATACACCCAGGAATAGAGCGCATTAATCACAAACGCCGTAATTTGCCTGACTCACGACATGAGGGGACGCCACGAAGTATCGGGAACTTTCTAAATCGGGCACTAGACAGCCAATACGGGGAAACATGACCAGAAATGGCAGTAATAACAATTGATAAAAGAACTTGAACAATAACTATTCATTACACTTCATTGTCACCCATGAACTAACATGTAATTGGTCATTAATAGTTTCGTTTTTTGCAATTTAACCGCGAATTAAATCCGCCGGAAACATTGAAAAAAAAACTAACATCAATAACGGGGCAAAACAATAAACAAACATTAATCAAAGCGTTATCGCAAGCGGCTTTTGTATAAATGAACAGCATATGTAATCCAATCAATTTATAAATTCAGTTCTTGGTCATGTGTAAATAGGGCGGAGGAGCTAACATACGACTTCTCATTCATTACCGGGCTCCATCTAATTAAAGCGTTGCCGGCGATGAATTGTTCAGTCAGAAACTTCCTTATTTATTCCTTTAGTATCGCCACACGCTCATTTTGTAATAGCCCTTTGAGGAAATGATTATTGAGTAAAGAAAAGTTAATGCAATATTTTAAGACGGTTTCAAATATAAAATCAATATCTTTAAGCCTTTTCATTTCGATCAACCCTTTTATCGTTCCACTGTGAGACACGTGTCTCCTCTCAAAATCGAAGAATGATACGAATTGAGGCCATAGTTGCTGATAGTGAAATTTTAAACCGGACATTTTTTGTAAAGAGGCGTGCGCAATGATTTTAATCAAGGCCCCCCAGAATGGGAGGCTGACTTCGAAACCACTTAGCTATCATCGTATTTTGGATCGTGACAATATCAAATGGAAATAAAAGAATACGTAAAAATATTAAAGAGACAATTCATTTATTAAAAACACTTTCTTTAATTCAAACTTGGACCCGAGCTCAAGTTATTTCATTAATTTAGTACAGTTTTCTACCTACTGTTGCATATCATAATAGAATGTGGGTTACAATTACACGAGACATTGAGTTCAAACAGACACAGGCAAATTGAAATATTTTTCATTTGCAACATTTAGTGAATGTTTTTACAAGTTTATATTTTCATGTTACAAACTAATTCCTGTCTTAAGATACGTATATTAAAAATTTATAGCACACATGTGGTGAACGTATGTTTAGCGTGTTAATATCGGATGTGATTAGTTATGTTTTTTTAAATTTGCGATATTCATATATAACTCGCGACTGAACGCATCCATCGGTAAACGGCGGAAGACGTGTCATGTTAGATTCCATCGCTAAAAGATACTATAGGGAATATCGAAAGTAGTTATTTAATATTTTAATTTTCGAACATGAATACGTCCGGAAAAGTTCGAAAATTAAAATATTGTACAAAATTAAGGTTAATGTAGGTATGTATTCAAGCACAATTAAAAAAAAATATTTAGGTATTCTTACACAAAAAGATTACAAAGTAGGCAATGAATAACAATTAAAAATGGAAAAGACCAATTACCGTAGTGCTTAAGCACTTGAAACGTAAAAAATATTCATGTTTTAAGTGCCTGGTAAAAAAATACTAACGAGACGTTATTGTCTGAAAATTTAAAAATTTTATATTTTTATGGTCTGGAGAAATGGTTTAGTATGGCAAACACGATTTTGTAAGTTTTAGACAAATACACATTTTCATTGTAATTATGAGCGGCGCAAGTGAGATGTTTCGTTAGAGGTTTCACATTTTTGTAGATGAACTAAAGAAAATGAAACAATTTTAGCGAACGCAGTCTACAAAATATGGTCAGCCTTTGAATAATATACTTACACAGTTTCGAAGATGGTCGTCGGGAGACTGAATGGAACAGGTCTAATGGACTTAATTTGTTCCACGGACGGTTAACGTGCAAAACTTTATTTTCGTTCTCGCTGCTTAGAATTTATAGGCACATATTTAGTGTTTCTAAGGTTATAACTCTCTCAGTCGCACGAAAATTTCGTTACAAATACTACAATTTTTATATCTGAGTTGCTATTACTTATTGTTATTGGTATGTAATGTACTGTCGTAGGAACAAGATCATTCTTTTTTAAGGTCATTAATAAATATTACATTTCAAGGCCGTCCTGAAATAGTAATTTAATATCTAATTTAAACTAACATTTTCATTTTCTTTTAAGATTTTGTATCCAAAGTTAAGAATAATAATACAAATGTATGGGAAATATTTCAAATATTAACGTTCATGTTGTCTTAAATACTTCATTAATAGCCACTTAGTAACATGCCAGTATAAATTTTTTTCATATGTTTCGATAAAGCAACAGAAATTTGACTTTGAATTTGAAAAATAAATTATACGAAACATTTTAGTTTACACATAAACCATTGCTTCGTTAGTGTTTAATGGTTATTACAATCAATTCAAAAATAGAATACGAATAAAACAACCTATAAACCGTAATTCGAATTCGACTGTTCAAATGTGGAACGTAACATTTTACAACCGCAGAGTAAAAAGCATTTCATTTTTACACCCGGCCAGTGTTTGTTGTGCTTACGGTAGTGCAATCAATCTCAATGTTTACAAGCGACACGCACCATTTGGATCTCTAAATAGATCAAAGTGTTCTAACACGAATCGCAATTGGAAATGACTCGGATATGAGCCGTATGGGCTTTTTTCGTGCCGGAGTCAACGTCACTAAGTGTTTGGTGAGGGTTTTAAAAATTAATGCATTAAGAAATCGAATATGACAGACTAAAACCAAACTTTTGTATTTATCATAATCTAGTGTTGTATTGTATTTTTTAATAATATACCTTAATTTGTCTTCTTAACATTAATAAATCTTTACTAATACTTTATAAATACATAATTGTTAAAGTTAATGTTTATAATCCATTTTTAATGTGTTTCACAACCCTACTACAACTTATTCTGAGTACGATCATCATGACGTTTAACAAAACAAAGAGTTAGTAGGGAGCGCATGCACTTTATAAATATTTAGCTGTTACTATTCCATCTTCATCACGTTTGTTCCCCATGTTGGTATTAGTATTATTCAAAATATTTTGTAAGCGAGCACACATTTCTAATTTAAATATCTGCGATTATTATCCTAACTAACTACTACATTAAATATTGACATATAAAAGGCGAAACTGTATTAAGCAAACTGTTCTTTACTGTGATAATTCGTGTAAGGTTATGTACATATAAATACATTTCTTATATACGTTTGTTATAATAAATTTGACAACATAGAAATTATTTTACAGCATTTAACTATATGTGTTATATACTGTCTGTGTAGAATTTGGTCGTTAAATGCACGGAGTGTTACGTGTTCAACAACGTAGGGATGCTATATCTCATATATGTATAGAGAACACTAGTAGGTATTCGGTATTGAAGTTTCAACTAACAGGCGTCCGTCGCGCCAACGGGGACTTCCACTCGAAAGTTTTATTACACACTGGACACATTTTGTTATCAGCAAAAAGGAAAAAGTGGGTAGAACGAAAAGTTTGACTCAAGTTTGTACAACGGATATGGAATTTAAAAATCGAACAGCCACGATGTTAGCAATATATAGATTTAATTTTTTTTATTAACTTATATAATCGACGGCTAGGTAAGGATATTTACAACATAAACGGAGTTGTCAGTATAATGCTAATTACATATGTGCTGTTTACGCACATTTCTTCAAGAGCGACGTTAAATTTAAGGTAAAGAATAAATCTATGTGAGACATATCTGTTAAAAATCTTTATTTCATTGTGTGTACATTCTACAGAGTACCATACCTAGTCAAGTAAGGTCGTTATGTGATGCCGTAGTCTAACGCAAGCTATTTTATATGTCCAATAATAACAACCACACGAATGATTTACATCAAACGTTACAAAGATCTGAGATCTGACCCGTGCGAAGGTTGATCCAGCTAAGTGTTCATACTGCAATCTACCGATGACCGTTATAAATTCCCTGAGATTGTAAAATGTAAGATTAACTGCGTATTAGTTTGAATTACATATTATAAATAATATAAATGGTCAGAACACCAAATAAATATTTTAATCTTACAATAAATCACTATCAACAGGCACAGAGAGTTCGCGAGTGTTTTCCCTTTAGTGTTACCTTTTTTATATCATTATTTTTCACTACACCTAATTTTACAACAGGAATATACTCTCACCAGGTACCCTGAAGATTTGAAAAGCGAAGCCCGGATTAGGATCCAAGCGACCTTCAAAAAACATTTTTAATTGAAAAAAAAAAACTTATTTGCCTTCTTTTACACACGCGGTATTCGCAAAGCTTATGTAATTTTATACATTTCGTAGTGATGCACTTACAAAAGAACTCAACTCCTTTATCTCGAGTTCTAATTAGTTTAACTTAAGTAACACCCGAGAAGTGTATTCCCACAGATAATAAATTAGCGCTGCGGACCGCTTCCGTCGGAACGGGGATGTGGAGTTAGAAAATTTGCTGTGAATTTTTAAGAGAGGAAGAATGTTCTTATTTTTTTTTAAGTTTGGTAAAAAATTTGTTACTTTTATTACGTACCGACAATATTAGTAATAGCTACAAATATGTTAGAATAATCAATTAAATCGTCGTCTACTGACCAGATGGTTTAATGAGTTGAAAGAGAATGGAATTTGCTAGAATCAGGATCCTTAAAGGAATAAAATGAGATCGGAATTAATATCAGGACTGGGTGAGGCGGTGCTTACCAGAAGAAATCTATGTAATGCATCTGCATCTCCAAAAGCTGATAAATACATACATACATGCATAAGTGAAGGAAAAGATGAATACACAAAAATGGAAGAAAATATCGCGAGGAATCGGTTTAGAAATTCTCCATGACATTCTCCAAAACAAATAAATTCCATCAAGTCACACTTAGTCAGCGTGGCAGATAACACCTTTCACATTCGTTAAAAATATAGATGATGACAATAATTTTTACTGATTTAAACTTTATTAAAAAAAGGGCCAAAGCTCCGGTTTAAAAGAAGGCCGCACTTGAACTCTAGTCCTAATTTTTACGAGCGAGTGCATGATGCAAGTAAGCATTATTTATGAATGTTCCGAATAATTATGTTTTTAAAAATATTTGGAGTTAATTTTCACATTATTCTTTACCGAAAACTTCATAGAGATAAAATATATCCAGTGTACATATAACATACATCTCTTTAAGCTTAGTCACAGCATTAAAATACACCAGAAATAATGGTAAAGGACTAACATATAACAGTTATTTATATATGTCCAAAGGTTGTCTAAATTTGGAAATAACCAACGGAAGCAGTACAAACATTTTTATATTTCAAAATGAAACTTTTATTGCCAAATCTATGAAGTACAGTTGAGACTTAAGCTGCTTGCTACATTAAAAAAAATATTGATCAATAGCAACAAGTACAAAAGAAAATGAAAATATGCTTCAGTCTTTTCATATATCTGTATTAGTATATCATATACAGGTGTAACATGTATAATTTTTAATAATAATGGAACATATTTTTTTATTTTTATTTACATAAAATATACATAGAAACAATACCTTCCATTCTGCCGTTACTTTAAGCGCCTGCTTAGTGAATTGTAAAATTAACACTTATTTTTAATCACTTTGCAAATGACACTTCAATACTGGCATTCAACACGTTAAAAAAACTTTCTTCATTATCTTTTCAAACACAACCGGAAATAAGATTTTTTTTCAAATATCGAACGAAGAATTCCATTCATAAAGTTGCGTCCACACCGCCGAACTGGAATCCTAAACTCGCAGCGTTCGTTACCCGCGCGAGCTATTTCGTATTAAGAACACGGAATGCTACGTACGCGCTCGGTGCGGCGCGGAAGCGAACTAACCGAGGCGACGATATCCTACAGGACGTGCCGCGTTACGCTATATGGATCGATATTTACATAGTGCTTTTAATATGCTACCGCTGACTTGTTTATTTTTATCTTTACGACTAAGATTGCACTCGAGCGTGATCTCTCGAGCGTCTCAACGGACGCATCGTGAAATAAAATCAGGATAAAGATCCGGCTGATAAATGCAAACGTAATACCTAGTAACACGTATTTTCAATATAATACGAGACAATAAACAGCTTTCAGTGGAACATTCTACAGTTTTCATGTCACAGGATATACATGCATGGTATATATGGTGTATGTATATATATGGTATAACTTTTGGATTAAGAGGTCACTCTCATTCGATGAATTTATCATTCAGTTCAATTAAAAGAAAATGAAATTCGAAAATGCAAATAAAAAAATATATAATTAAGAGCATCACAAGTTATAGACGTGAAACAATTCAGGTTCGATATTTTTAAGAAATTACGGATGTACCCTCAAATATATTATATTGTTATTCGGTGTAATATTATCTGTACATATATGTAAGTGCGGATTATGATATTATACATAGATATAATGAAATATGTTCATAAGCTGTCTGATTATCATAGTAACGGCTCTATCTATTTCCGGTTTTGAAACTACTTTAGGACGACACACACGTAGTCCCCTTGACATTGTCCAACATGCAAACTATGCATTTCGTTTTATAAATATAATAATACGAGCAGATTTCGGCAAAAATATGATATTTCCTATTAACCACTTATTTCGTCTATGACTGGCCTACTTAAAAGAATAGAAGACTTTTGTGACAAGAAATAATTATATTCATAGATAATGTGTACACATAATAAGTACAATACAATTTCACGATGATGTACAAAACAATAAATCTAAAGTTTTAATTATTAAAAAAAACTATACTTTCAATTGTACATAATATTACGTGATTTTACTCTATGAAACTAACCAACAATATACCGACCCCGTCTAGAAATTGCGATGCCAGCGGAAAAATTCCGAGGTGAAGTTATATTGATGCCGTGCAGCAAGTTTAATGGTTATTGGGTGGTTTCCAGTACCTATCGCAATTTAAGAAGCTTTTGATATTTTGTAGTTTTTAGATTTACTTGAAAATGAATAAATCAAAAATTTGCTGTATATGTACATAGCATTAAATATTTTTAATATATGGGCGTAAATAATATACTATATAGTACATACTTGAGTAATACTTAACTGTTTTGTTTGAAGATACAGTGTATGTTTTAAAAAACAGTTTTGATTGTATAATATACTAGCAGTATTAATAATGAAAATAACGAATGTAAGTTCAAAAAATTAAAGACTAAAGAAAGTCTAAAAGTCATTAAAATAACTATCGAAAATTATATAAATGTACGTAGGGGCGATAGCGACATGTGTAATCGTGTTAAATGTGATTTGTTTGGCTTTCTGTGGCAATTAATCTTGGAGAATACTCGCCGCCGATAGTGGGGTTCGACGTCCAGTCATACTCTATGAATCACAATTTATAGCACACGGCAATACAGTATGAGAAATACATTATTATTACCGTCAAAACTAAATTTGAAATCAGAGAAGCTGCAAAGAAAGAAGAGAATGAAAAAGCACAGAAGCATGTCTTTAAGTTGTTTGCGATAGTCAAGAAGCGAACCGACAATTCACATTGTAATAGCACAGACAATGAACAAAATGGATAACTGAGAATAAAAGAATTTAAAAACGGAACGCAACTAACGTTAAATAATGTCGAGGATCCGCAAGTTTAGACACACAAATCATAGGACACTTAAAAGGGAGAAATTTCACTGTTTTATTGCGCGCTCAGTCGCGCCGTGTCTTCTGCATCCATTTATAGGTTTAGACTGCGACTTTGCTGCGACTCTCTGACGCATCTTGGAAATGGTCCAGAAACAAGCTGAAGAACATGTTCTGCCAAGTCTAGAATTGTTGCGAGGAGTGAGTGAAAAATCTTTCTTTCACTATCTGAATTTTTTGAAAATTGTAGCTGTGTTAATATTTAAAAAAAATGATAGTATATTATACTTTAAGTTATCCAATGTTAAGGCGATTTATGCCGTTCTTCGTGAAACTCCTCAACGACTGCGTTTTATCCATATCACTATGTATTCTGCGATTTTTATATCACTACCAATTCGTTCTTGGTTCCACTGTTTTATAAGAGTTTCCTTTAAAAATTAAACGCATTAATATCGTAGTCTACCACCACGCTAGCCAAATTCGCAAGGGCAAGTAACGTGTAATGTTAAAAATGCTTATGATTTTTTAAAGTAACGTTCACCAGGTTTTATTCCTAAAACCGGCGGTATGGGGTAGGTACTAAAATGTAATCCACTAGACTCAAAAAATGATCTAATTATCAACAGTTCACGAAGAAATCTATAAACAAACCACGTTTGCACCCCGTTAATAAAAGCTACCATGTCATTAAGATGCATATACGAATATACTCTCGTTCCGTGCGAACTGCTACTGTAGGTACTGTTACAAAGCGTTGTTTGGTAAATGCGAAACCCGGGCGCTGTCAGCCGCCTCTAACGCGGCTGTTACGATCGCACCGTGACTTCAATTAAGTTTTGTAAATATGTACTATTTTCTTTCTACATTTTTATCTTTTTTTTTTTTAACACTTTACAATTCCACTGCTGGAATACGGGTCTCCTCTCAGATTGAGAGGTTAGTATTTTTATCTTACTAATTACTAAATGGAGCTGTTTCTTTTTGTAATATATCTAGATCGTAGATTTTAATATATCTATTAAAAATACGTCGGAATTTCTTCAGTCAAAAAACATGGTAGAGGTAACTTTAGAGAGATTTCTCTTCGAATAGATAATTATCATATAGACCGCTATAAACACAAAATAATTATTTTACCGCTACTAGTTTCCACTGATTGGTATTTTCACAATCATTTTGCGTCATACAGAAAATCACATTTACAGAAAATCTTTATAAAATTACCAGTTTGGAGGACAAGACATGAATACGAAATAGAATTTAGTATGTATGAAAGGTACAGAACATGAAATAAAAAAGGGTTCTTAATAACGGAAAACACTAGAACGAGCCTAGAAAAGTCCGTGACCTTACATTTCCCTGAATTGATGTGTTGTTTCCGTTAGCCTTTGAACGAGTGCCAATTCCTGTGAAGCTTGCGTAATCTATCAAACGCATCTACATTCTCAATAGCTTACAACCTGATAAAGAACACTGCCTTATTTATTAATGTATGGGATTTTGAACACTCAGAAAATAGAACGGTAAGTTGATGAACTATTAGATATTATCATCAGCCTACTCCCGTCCACTGCTGGACATAGGCCTCTCCAATGGCACGCCACTGAGCTCGATTTTCAGCTCTTCGCATCCAACCACGTATTAGATATGTAGATTGATAATTAATGATAATGTAATTATCAGCCTTATTAAGGAGGGTCTATATTATATGTTAAAAAAGATATTCACACAAATAGGGCAATAAAGAAATATATAAAGTATCCTGATTAAAGTGAAAAACAATTATAATTCAAATTAGACAAATTCAATAATACTTTGCACGACACGGGAATCGAACCCAAGCCCTTTTGATCTACAGCCGCACTTGCAACTATTCCACCAACGAGGCAGTCAATAGAAATGTGATCGAACAGATAAAAAAATCCGAATTTGGATACTACTTTCGGATATCTAGCATTTTTATTTTGATGTATGTACATATATCTGTAGCTGACAGGTAATAGAGGGTAATCAACATTTTATTATTGATTATAATATATTATTTTCTCAAGGAAACGACAGTACGTGAATAATAACGGTAAGAAAAGAGATGCCTACGTTTGTTTAACTCGAAGGCAGACACGGCGCGAGACTGATAGCTCTCAAAGGATCAATTGAGTTGGAATGAGTCCAGAATTGATGTACTGTGAAATGCTATCAATGCGGTAGACTTGAGCGTGTTTTAGTCGAGTTTATTGCTTCCACTGTTCCCTATAAATAACTAATTGATATTATTTATTTTGCTCAAAACGCCCTTTGAAATACGAAAAGGGTTGCAAGTACCAATGCTTATGAAAGGACTTTAAGCATTAATTTTCGTGAACTATATACGTTTAAATGAAAGGTAACAGAACGTAACATCACCCCTGCAACGCCCGAAGGGGTAGGCGGAGGAGGATTGTCGTCGATTCGTGAACACGAGGCATATTTCGACTTCCCAGTACTTATAAACTGCTTAATATGTATCAATTGATTTTGATTCTTTTACAGCAATTTCTATAGTCTTTAATCAATTAGTAGCTACATTGCACTTTTCATGTACTTTTTGTGGTAGGTGATCTACGTTGCACTGTGGAACAATAAATGGGTTCATGATAATTAAATGCCATAATAAACATTTCTATCCCACTGTGTAACAATGACCTGATTGGCAATAAAATGCAATAAATTAATCTATCGACTGGCTAAAACTGGGTGAAATAGACAGTAGTGAACATAAAACCACACCTCCATCGAGAGTCAATTCCATCACCTTTCATGGATGTGAGTGCTTTGATACGACCGTCTGATAAGAAATAGCTGGAACTTTGTTACATCGTGAAATAAATACACAAAAAAAACGTAAAGCACGCCTATAAGCCCCGACAGGGTAGGCAGAGGAGTGTCGAACATTCTCACGTTTCAGAT
>DWMO01000033.1:0-13771 GCA_018245175.1 Elbella theseus
ACCAGTGCGGCGGCGACTATATTATCATATACATATACATATAAATACTCACGAAACATTTTAAAGTAAAATGGTAATATATACAAAAAGTACATTTCTTCATACATTCGAATATCCGGATTTTCGATTATCCGAATGCCCAACGACAACAATTAGTCCGGTTAATTGAGTCTCTACTGTACTGTGAAAAAATGGTTTCATTAATCAAAAGATATTGAACAAGTATACACCATATGCAATTCATTACTGTGATTCTTTGAAGTGTTTTACCAAGTCTATTGTCCCTTGTGTCTATCAATTCAATAGAATTATCTTAGAATATCAATGACACTTCATTCTGCCCCTGTTGCACCTTGACATGTAAAAATAATTATTGTTTAATATTCTTTCACTAACATTATTACATAGCACTTTAATTTTAGTAAATAAACAATAATCATTTTCTCAAAAAAATACTTTCATTTTAACAACCTTTTTATCACTCTTTATTAGCATTCTGGTGACCACAGATTATACTAAAATCATTTTATTAATTCACGTTTTAACTACATTTGATTCAGTTCATTCAGTAATTACAGATCATTTTAAATTTTTGAAAAGTATTGAATATATTTGAGGCACTCTAACAATGTCTAATTAAGTAGTACATACATGTAGTACATACATATAGTACATACAAGTAGTACATATTCAAAACCTAAGCTTTTCGATTTCCCTTATAGTGGCTATAAACATTCATACAATACATACATTGTAGTTACATTGCATATAATTCATAATACAAGAATATTATACATCTATTTTTTCAGTGTGGTAGACCATAGCTGTGAGTCAATGACCCAGGTATTTTTTAGTATTATTGTTAAATACATTATTATAATGAATTCTACAAGTAAAATCTTTATTTCATTTTTGAAATGAATTGAAATACAGCTTCAAAAAAATCAAGTTTTCAAAAACACTTTCGACATGGTTTCTGTTTTTCTTTAATATGAACTTCAATGCGATTTTAAAGACTACTTCAACATACACCCAAGCATACAATACAAAAATTCAGGCACACACTAGATGGGGCAATTTTCACTTACAAAGTAGTATGTACTATACTCTTAATAATAATTACTCAGCTTTGTCCTATTAAAATTGATAAGCACAGTTAACAATGAGTCTTAACATGAAATCCAATATTAAGGCGGTTATTACATTTCTACACAATTATAAAAAAAATATATAAGTGAGGCAACTCAAATTTAAAATACACCAAACAATGAACAGTAGCATCAAAATTGACATGTTCTAACAATTAAAACATTACAAATAGCTGAATCTTTATTATAAACCATATTATCAAGGATATTATGTAACAATATTATGCTGTACAATATATTATTATCGAAGGATAAAATGTCGTAAAGATATTACAGGTGTTGTATGATAATTGTGTTATATTAATTAACAAGAAACACAAAAGAATTGTTACATTACATGGCAGTGTTTATGTAACATATTATGCCACTTTTGTGTATTATAATTTTTAAATAAATAAGGAAATGTATATATTATAAAACTTCTCTGCAGATATTAGAATTACTGATATAGAATATAAAAATATCCAATGCCATTTAAAGTTCCAAGTATTCATATTGTGCAGAAGAGAGTAAATATATAAAATTAATGAACACAAGGGTAAGTATTATTGAAACACGACAAATCATATGCCATTTCAGCAATATTTATTTAGTAGAGAATAGACATTTCATTCCTTAGATAATAATAGCTGTTTTACATGTTAGTAAATAATGTTATGTAATTTGATTACAATTTGTAGTAAGAATGCAAAAACTTGCCTTAAAAAGCTAAAGCTTATGAACTAAATGTGGCACTTATATATATATAAAGTAACATTTTCTTCAGTTAATTATGTACTCCATTCACTGGTTTTCCATTCTCAATCACTGTTTTTTCTTCAATTAGGCTTAGAGAAGACACAGATATATCATCTTCATCTGAAATTGGAAAATTAAATTTTTATATCCCAATTTAAATATGAAAGCTGACAACACACCACAGCAACTTTCACTTGTACTCACCTGAACTAACATCCGATTGATTCCTGGGACTAAGACGACATCCTTTTGACAAGTAATTTTTCAGTTTACCAATTGATGCAAGTATTAGTCTGTAGAAGCAGGGTAAAATAACATATCATATGATTGAACAGATAGTTCAAATAAAATCAATTGTATGCATTGTTCTTAATTGATGAATTATTACATAAATTTTGAATCAATTCTTCAGAATTGTACTATAGGATACTTCATATATGTATAGCACATAAACTAAACTCCCAATCATGATTCATAAATTGAACAAAAGGTACCTTAAAAAATTCCAAGTGATGTTTGGAACTAACATATAATAGCTACACATATTTATTGGACTTCATCTGAATACAGACCTTAATAACCAAATTTAAACAGTTCAATAATATAATAACAAAATGCAATTCAATCATTAATGTGGAACTTATTGTGGCTAGTTGCAAACTTGCAACAGAATGGCAATTAAAAGTGAAAGTTGTTAAATGACAATCTAATAATAAATAAAGAACTAGAACTGTATGTATGTATATTGTCTTTAATATATGTATACACTACTCAAATGCAAAACTTATTACAAGTCAAACAAACTGATAATATAATTATGAAAGTAATGGTGTATGTACAAGAAACTCACCCTAAGAAAGGAGGACTAGGCGACAGCGGGCGCGACAGGTACTCCGGGTGGAACTGGACGGTGACGTAGTACGGGTGGCCGTCCACCACCGCCACCTCCATGCGTGTGCCGCTATCATCCTTGCCCACGAAGCGGAGACCAGCCGCTTCCAGTTGCTCTATGTACTCGGGGTTCACTTCATATCGGTGTCTGTGACGTTCTTCAATTATATTCTTTTTGTATAATTGGGCTGTAATATTATATTATAATTTTGTTGCTTTATAAAATTCAATTACAGCTTTTTTTAGTTACTTGCATTATTAGGTGTGATGTCAATCTTTAATCTTTAAAATATGCAATATAATCATAGATTTACATTGTATATAAAAAAAATTGAAGCTACAGATTAATTCTTGAAGATACCTGAATTAACGAAATCACTATGACAATAAGCTTACCTACTATACTAGGTTCCAAAAAAGTTTTCCTTTTACCCAGTCTCATTGTACCACCAAGGTTACCAGGGTGATGTTCTGGCATATCTATGATAAGTTTATCTTCACACTGAGTATTCACTTCAGTCGTGTTGGCACCTTTTAGTCCCAGGACATTTCTGGCAAATTCTATAACAGCTGCTTGTAATCCTAAACATATTCCTAACATTGGTTTCTGAGTCTCACGACACCACTGGCAAGCTTCAATTTTACCCTCCATGCCTCTTTGACCAAATCCACCTGGCACAATCACACCACTGAAAATTACAAATAGTATTTCTGTTTTATCCAAATCCCTATAAATGTAATAAAACTGAAAGTGTCTTGTTTATTTGTTCGCGGTTATCTCCGAGACTACAAGTCTGATTTCAAAATTCTTTTTGTATATTGTAGTCAGCTTCATGAAAAATGCAGCCTACCTAGAATTATGCTATAAATGTTGGATAACATAAGATATGTATGTTGTAAAATAAGTCTGATGAAATAGCATTCCCGAAATGCTTTATAATTTATATGAGTACTTTAGCATAATGAAAACTAAATTGAAAAATAATACTTAAATATTATTGTCTATGCTGAAGTACTGTAAATTATCTATCTATGACATCTCTTAAATTATATGCGGGTGAAATAACTCCAGGGCACAACTAGCAGTAATATAGACATTTAGAGCTTAAAAAGTTCTGCTGTTCCAATGAATTTATATTCCGTGGAAAATAAACTTTCAAAACAGATAAGAAATAGGTATGTTTTTAATCGTAATACCGTTAAACTTACTCGCTTTTACATAAGTCTTGCCAGGCCTTGTGGTAGCTCACTGGGTCGTCAATTTTGGTCTGCTTTTCCAAATAAACAGCTTCTATATAGGTCAGATTTAACTTGCACCCGGTGGCGATGCAAGCGTGTTGCAGTGCTTTTGTCACACTGGCATAACTGTCTTCGAGTTTTGTGTACTTTCCGACGAGAGCGATGTTCACTTCCCTACGCAGGTTATCTACACGCTTCGCCAAGTTTCTCCATTTTTGCATGAACCTATAAAAGAAAATATTTTTGAGATTTCATTAAACCTACAATGTCATCATCATCAGCCTATCTCAGTCCACTGCTGGACATAGGCCTCTCCAAAAGGGGGTTTATGCCCGTAATCTCCACACTGGGCATGCGGGTTGGAGATCGCAATGACAATATATTTGCAATTTTTCCTGTCTTACTCTTTCCAGTTTATTAAACTTTGCAATACTTATGCACCCTACCTGACTCATTCGTCACACGAAGCCCTCCACACAAACGTTATCTCGCAGAAGACTCGACAGCCTCGGTTGTCTCAAATACATACCATCTTTATATTGCAATCGTTGCGTAGATCCAATATAAAGAAGTGTATAAAAGCAATAATAATACGCCCATTATGTCTGAAGTACCATCCAATTGATAGCTAGCACAAGTGTTCTGTTGTTGTGTCCAATGACTTGCGAATTGTCACCGCCGCGGTCGCTCGAAGTCACGTGTTGTGACTTTGACCGGATGTGACGTTTTGACTGACTGTTATTGAACATGACCGTTCGGGGAACGAAAATGGTCTACATAACAATCTATCTATCAACAATACTTGTGCTTGTTGCTAATTGGTCAGAGCAGGTCTTTCCTGTTTATACGATGCTTTGTTTTTATGAGGCATTTGTCGTGCGCGATTCGATCCGTGGGAAATCTGAATTATTCTCATACGATCTTCCGTCTCTTGTTTCATTATTTTGAGGGTAGATTTGCTAGTTTGTTTTCCCAGTAATCCAGAATTACATCAAAATAGGTTCAGCTGTGTTGACCCATAAAAGCGATGGAGTTTCATGCAGCTACTTTTGTATAATCTTATAATATATGTAAGAATACAGATTAACCCTAGAGTGGGCGCGTTATTTCGTAAAACGCGAGTGGGCGCGTAAGAGCATTTTGCCGCCTTTACTAAAATGCATTTTTTTCTAAAAAATATCGCAGAATCTTTGTATAATTTGTATTAATAGCGTAAAATGAAATACAAACTATAAGAAAATAAAACATTTATTTTACTGGCGTTCTTAGTTTAAGGCACTAGGACTTTTAATCAACTTTGGCTAAAGTGAACATGTTTTTGGAACATAGGTTGTCTTAATCGACTTAAATCACACAAATTATTTAAAAATTAACAAATTGTATATATTTTCAATATCTATATCATATGTCTGAGCAAAACAATCTTCACACATATACATGCAATGTTCATTGCACAGTAACTTTGAGCAAACATTACGACCTTTTTTCGTCCTCTTATTTTCCTTTGAAGGGCATACCATGCATATCCCTTCTCTTCCTGAATTTAATGGCTGGTCTTCGGGTGCCACAAATCGATTGATTTGGGTTTTTAAAGGTCTACTTAATGTTATTATAGAAGACCTTCTTGTTATATGTGACTTAGTTAAGGCCAGCGAGATCTCTTTCAAGTAAAGTCGGCGTAACATCAAAAGATTGGTATTGGCTTTATAAATGATCTGACTGTTTATGCCAGCAATATTCAAAATGGAACAAAATAGCCTCATTGGCCATCTTCGGGTCATTCTTCCCACAGAGTATTCTTCCTTCATCTGATCCACTACATCAACACCACATTTATTTTTGTTATAGAAAGTTATGATCTCAGGCTTCGTCTTGGCGCCGGTGCTGTCGTCAATCTTATCATCATCGTGTAAAGTTGACAAAAGAAGAACAATTTTCTTTGTTTTCCTTTTAGGCACGTAGGATACTAAAATCTTTTTCTCAGCAAAACCAAACAAAGTGCTAGGTTTAGCTCTATCTTTGGTGTCTAGAAAGCTTGGTGGAATTTCTCTTTTATTCTTTCGTAATGTTCCAACTATGGTGGTTCTGTGAACATTTATAAGTTGGTCAGCAAGAGGTATTGAGGTAAAATAATTGTCCATTGTTATATTTCGGCCAGTATTAAGAATGCTGTGAGATAACCTTTTGACAAGTGCGCTCGGAGGCAACTCCAACTATAGACACTAATAAATTAGGTTTTTGTTGTAAATTAGATGGTATGTCCTCACTCGAACTCTCGGCGCACTGTTCTGTATCAGTATTATGAGCACTGTGTTCATTTTCTCTGTCACTTTCTGACATATCTTCTTCTAAACTCTCTAAGCCAACTTCCTCAAAATCATCAGTCTCTTCCTCTAACCACGATATTATTCTAACGTCTTATTTTTCAATTTTGGAACTCTAAAATAATAATAAAAAAACATTGACACAACAGTAAACAGACTACAATATACTAGGAAAGCATATAAGTGAAATAAAAAAACATAAAAAATTACAATATTGATATAACAATACTCACGTAAACGGGCGCGCGGTGAGCAATTTGCCGCCTTCCAACACACCCTGTTGACAAATGCTTCGTGCTGCGACCACCCGCGCACTTATCCAGTGGAATTTTACAACACAGGAAGGGGAATCGCAGGGAGGCAGCTACTTAAAAGTTGAACCTTGTCAAGTGCATAGATAAGAAAATAACTTGAAAAAATTATCGGCGGCGGCAAAATGCTCATAGCGCGCCCACTCTAGGGTTAAGCATGACCAGTATGTGTGAATGACTAGCATGTTGTGTGATTTGTTGACAAAATACTATTTAACAATGTTAATGCAAGTGATTAGGTCATAAAAATTATGATTAATGGTTGGGCCATCATCCACACAAGTTTGGAATATTATCCATTAAAAACTCTAAATTTGCTACTCATATTTAATCTGTAACAAGAATTCTTTAGACCAAATTACATTGACATTGATTAAACCAATAGAAGAAATTAATTTGTAAATAAAAATTACCAAAATGAACACAACAATGTCTAGTATAAACATACATAATCATCATACAAGTAAAGAGATAAAGGCAGAGATGTAGTACTCCCATTTTTCTGCCGTTTTATTATACATTTGCCAGAATACAGGTGAGCCTAACATTTAACAACAGATGACCAGCATGTTGATTTATTAATTGTAGCACACAAAAATAGTAGAGCAAATTTATTCTAAAAAAATGTAGGAGTATACATGGAACATAAATAACATAATTCCACCTTTTGGTTCAGTCAAAGACATGTAATTTGCGCCATTCTCACATTACCACAGAAAGCTGACATTTTTACTGACAAATATCAACTAAATAAATCAATTATACTTAGTACAAACTGACATAAAACTCACTAAAATTAATGAATGTAGAGAATAGAGAATTTTTTGAGAAAATTTACATCATAGTTGTAGATATTATGGTAAAGTTTAATAGTTCATATAAAAATTATTACTTGAAAACTCTACCTGAAAGCCAAATAATTAATTTACCAGTATGAACTTTTATAAACACATATTCTCTATAATGAACATCTTTGTTATGTAATGATTGATAATGGTTTTAAGATTCATTGCTTTATTAACAGCGAAATCTAAAATCACAGTTGAGCTGTACTAAACCTCTTCACTTCTCACTGGCATGTTTTATAAAGATGATTCCAAGTCACTATCACATAGTTTCATTGAGAGCATGACCAATAATTTGAGTGATATTATTAGTAATCGTTTCTAGTTAAACATTTAACACCAAATAAAACCAATACAGAAACAATAGTCTTTATAAACATATATTGTTATTATTCACAGTATTTTTTTTCCATTTGCATATCTGTATACCATATATGAAATAGAAAGATACACTCTGTCAAAAGACCTAATATCCAAAATCTGTGGAAACGGTAAAAGAGTTACTCGTATTCACAAAGTTCTTAGGTTGCAAGGGCATACTACTTGAGTATGGAGTCGTTAGGGTGTGACATGTGCGGATAGAAGACGTGTGGCGGGTGTGGCGCGGAGGTCAAAGCGCGCGCCCGAGGTCGGCGTGGCTCCGCTGCGGGTCGTCACGCGCCTGACAGCGGCGGCCCGTCAGTTTGCACGTCCTTGTCCTCTGTAGGTGGCGCGCAACGATCTGAACCGTACCGCCTGGATAGATCTAACATTTCTCGAAGACCCTACGACATGAAAAACTCTATGATGCATTGTCATGTTGGCTATTACAGTATAATTTTTTTCTCCGTGCAGTTTGGGTCATAAAAAATAGGCCGACTAGGGCGTGAGCATGCTGCGCGGGCGCAACGGCGTTGTCGATAAAGACATGAGTCATCGAAGGCAGGTGCACGGCGGCGGTGCGAGATACAGTGCTGCGATATTGTTATGTTTGCTGTTTGTTGTTCAATTTAAACTTGATATAACTATTTACATTTATTTTTAATATAACTTGTTACATTCTAAACTTTTGCACTTAAAGTTTTTTAATACATACATACCTAAATTATAATTTATTCTAAATCATTTTTATTCCTATTTTGACAAAACTAAATACACTATCGATAACACTTATCGACAACAATAATGCGCATCACTATGCCCGCCCATAAGGCCCGTGAGTGGGAGAGAGAGCAAAATACTCGCTTCACCGCTTCGACGTTTTATGACGCAAACTGCACGGAGAAAAAAATTATACTATAGTGTGTTTTTTTTCATTTTATCATTTTAAAAATCTTCAACCACTATATAAACAAGTACTAGCTGTATATTTTAACTATTAAAAGTAATTACATTATGGGTTGCCAACATTTCGATACTATTACAAATACTTTGATGAACAAGATATCGAGTAGAAATAGATATACAATCAAGAAGAGCAAAAAAAATCAAACAGAGGTCAGTTTTAAATCTCCTGCAATGAAATTTATTACAAAAATCAATGAGCAAAGTAGCTCGTTTAAATTCTGAGATTCAAAAACAAATTTAGAACAGAGAAAAAAAAAGTTATAAAACAGAATTTGGAGTAGAGTTGAATTGGAAACTGACTTACTACCAAATATACTTCTACAAGATATCCGTTTAATGGTCAATACAACTCTCGGCGTCTTATATGAGCGCCTACTTAACATTTTAGCAGTCATTTTATTAATCAGTCTCTCATGATTCAATTACTATGACAATTAAAGGCAACAGATTACGATGTATAAAACCAACAGACGATGACAGTTTGAACGATAATTATGTCTACATGCAATTAATGTTATTTGACAAATTTATATATCGAGTGATGCTCACTAATCTTGAGGATTGACTAAACAGGTCTATGGACCTTCTTTTGGAGAAACTGATGTGGATTTACACATCTCTCTCTTTTAAGGATCTAAGATTGAGTTATATGAGAGAAATCCATTATATTATTGTTGTTCATTTTACGTAACAGAACAATCCTTGTATGTAACATCATCCCTGAATCTCCTTTAAGAGGTAGACAGAGGAATATGATAGATACCCCCATATCATCCGTTACGTTATTCCGCCAACCACAGATTATGGGGCAAGCCTATTTATTAATTTTTTTTATATTAAATTTGTTATCTGTTGTTTTCTATGTGGCATGGTGGTGAAGAAAGAAAATTTTTTTTTCTTTCATTTTTTTCGATTTTAATGTTTGAATTTGGCTTGAAAGATCTACACCTAGTAGTAAATTAAATTTCTTCAAATCTCTCTCACCCTGAACCAGTCTGGGCTACGTAATTGTCTACCCCTCAAATTAAACGCCTGTAAGTATGATTATATTTTTACGCTAGGTCCTTTATGGTGTAGGCAGTGGTGTTATTACGTAATCGTAGTTATTTATTGTGTGATAAATAATTGCTGATGTATGTTTGCTGGAAGATGATAAGACTCAACAAAATGGAGTCTACTGCTGAATTGCCGCGTTCGCGATGATTGATGGCGAGTTAATGGTCTCCCCGAGGCTCTCCAGCAACTCCTTGCGGTAATCGTCGAAATCGCCATCCACCTGTTTAAAAAATAAATAAATGAATTAAACTCTCAGTTAGGTAGTAATCACTTCACATTTAATTAATAAAGATCAATCAATAGTGTACAATGTATAGTGAATGTAAGTAAATCGTCAGGTCTGTCAGATACAAATATATTTGTATTCAAAGCTCTCGGCTCATGTAAGGGATTCAGCATGATAATATAAAAATTGATATTCATAATTAATTAATAAGGGCGTACAAATTGCAGATAAAGAAAAATTCAATGCTATAACCTAGTGTCGTGTTCTTGTCAGTCCTTAACTTTCTATTGGCAAAAATATCACTTAAAGATGCATCCACATCACAATTACTATTTGTAGAATTCTCTGAAGTTAGTTGAGTTATTATAAATGTTGCGACCACTTATTACTATTCCAGAACAGAGACTCAAACTAATATTATTAGCATTTCGATCCTTGAACTACAAAGTAATTACTCGTTTGATTATATATATATGTAAATCAAGCAAAACGAAACAATTCATAGACTTATTTTAATCGAGGAGGGATTATGTACTTTACAGATAAGAGTTGATGATGATGTTATCGATGTTCATGGTCATGCGCCGCTGTCGATTATTGTGATGGCTGTGATGATGAGTTAAATAATGGCTGTACCTCGTTGATGGTCTGGTCCTCGATGACGTAGAGCGCGCAGTCGGTGTCGCGGATGAGGCGCTCGTCGTGCGACACGATCACCACGCCGCCCTTGTACTGGTTGATGGCCTCCGCCAGCGCGTCGATGCTCTCGATGTCCAGGTTGTTGGTCGGCTCGTCCTGTGCCGCGCGACACCGATACCATCATATTATATACCATCATATTCAATTTAATTAAATTAAAATACCATTATCGCCTTTTAGTGGTGCACGCGTCGATTTTTAAAACTGCGCTACGATATTATTTAGAGTTTACTTGAGTTAAAGTAAAACAAATGAAATCAAACTTGATCGAAAAAGCAGAAAATCGACGGTAGTAACTTTGACTGCTGTTAAACCGTACAATGATCACCGTTTAATACAAATTCAATGGGTGTATTAAGCAACCCCCTAATAAGGAGCAATATAGGGAGATAGTGACCAATATGACGACGTCGGGCGCCATGAGCGTGAGCTCGGCGAGCGCCACGCGCGCCTTCTGCCCGCCGCTGAGGTCCTTCATCTTGATGGTGTGCGCGTGGCCCGCCAGCCCGAACGTGCCCAGCGCCTTGCGCGCCTTCTCGTACTGCAGCCCGAACAGCCGCTGCAGGTACTCCACCGGAGACTCCTCCGCCGTCAGGTGCTCGCCCGAGTGCTGGTCGAACCGACCGATCCTCTGCGAACCGTCCACCTTTACTCGTATGCGTCGATACATATTTTTTGTTCACGAGGCTTGTTTAGTTTTGGTTATTTATAATGAAAACAGTGAGCTATAGGTAAAATTGTGTAATTAATTACATGAATAATGGTTGTACAATTCAGTAAATTATTTTTATCATACGATTTTATTGCTTCTTGCGATGCATTGTTAAATATCTATTACAAGATTAATTTGTTAATTATTATCATATTAAGATTTAAAATACTGACCAGTCTGTGATTTCGAATGAGTTCACCGCGGTTTGGGCTGAGTTCGCCAACGAGCAGCTTCAAAAATGTGGACTTGCCGACTCCGTTGGGCCCGACGATAGCTATACGAGAGTTCAGATCGATGCCGAAGTCCACCTGCTTGAACAGCTTCTGATTGGGGAAACTGAAGTCCACATCTGAAATTATCCAAATGCCTTATAAGCTGCCATTTTTATAATAACATTATAAAAGAAACATCAGTCCCATACTCCCCGAAGAGGTAGGCAGAGGACTGTATTACACTCCCACGATTCACCAGTTGCGTTTACGTCCCACCATGGAATAGTTGGTCAGTCTATTGCCATACACCGGGCACTAATATTCAGAGCACATAATATAAGTATGTTAAATCAAATTCAAAAGTACTTCGTTTTATTTGTGGGTGTTACTGTGTTCTCTAAATATATTAAATTAAAACTTTTAGTTTGCTGAGGTAACCCCAAACTACCATAAAATATCTATATTGCAAATTCAATTAAACATGCTTATTTGTGTTTTTGCGGGCGACAATTGAAACAAACATTATTTTCTTAGTAATGCATAAATAATACAACATTAATATTGTAAGCGTATGAAAACTGTTCTTTAGCATACTATATTGTATTTCAAGACTGTATCGGATAATACCCCACTGACTTCAATGGTAAGGTAAGAGCTGGTACGTACTGTGCAAGCCCAGGATAGGCGGCTGTAGCGGCGGCGGGTCAGGGAAACTGAACTTGACGATGTACTCCTTGGGCCGCTGCAGCAGCGTCACGGGCGCGTTGCTGTCCTCCGCATCCTCGCGCTGCGACTTGCTGCGGTTCTTCTCCTGCTTACGCGTCAACACCTCCTTCTGTTTCCTCTCCTATTCGTTAAATATAATCGTGAGTAAAGCGCATTTCATGTAACACAAACCACTTACTTTGAAGTAAATCCAGTTAAATACTAAATACGTGATAATATCTACATACATATATAACAAATATAAAAGAATTATTTCTCTGATTTCCATTATTTTTCATTTATATTTGAGTTAAGCGTAATTAACTATTCGAGTTGGATTTTCAATTACACAGATTAGAAAATTATTAATTCAACTGAAACATTTACATTACATCATATCATCAATCTGTCCCAGTCACGTACTGGACATAAGCCTCACGTAATAAGTGCCCTTGTGCACTTTTATAAGCGGTTTTTCCCCGTAATTCCCACACTGGGCATGCTAGTTAGGGTTCACAGAGCACAGCTTTTCACACTCTATGCTTACTTAAATACTTGTAAATAACTTTTAAAATACTTTAATATTTTTAAAATACAATATAACTCACAGCTTGTTTCTTCGACTGCCCATGCGCCTTCATTTCTTTGAGCCGTTTCTCTTGCTTCTCATACTCTTTTATCATTTCCTTGCGTTTCTGGGCGTACATCTTCTTGAACATGGAATAGTTGCCCTTGTAGTAGAATAGCTTCTGTTGATCCAGGTGGATGATCTCATTGCACACGTTGTCCAAGAACGACTGGTCGTGGGATACCACAAGTAATGTCTTCTTCCAGCCCTGCAGGTAACTGAAAAGAACAAATTAGAATTTAAGAAATAAAGAAAAACGGAAGAATGTATCCTGTTCACCATTTCCTGGACAGTCGTTAGTACGCCGCGGCGGATTTCGCCGCATGGGTGCGAGGTTGCGGGCCCCGAGGTTTCCCTCTTTACCCGGGCAGTGTCAGGGGGTTAGCAAGTTTACTCACTTATCCAACCAAATGACGGCATTGAGATCCAAATGATTTGTGGGTTCATCGAGCAACAGCAGTGTGGGTTCAATATACAAAGCCCTGGAACAAACAAACACATCCTCAAAGACACTAATAATACATGATTTGTGTGTTAATATACATGTACATACAAGACAAGTACCTATGAAGTAAAAAAAAATATGTTAGGAATTGACTAATTATATGTTACTATCAATGTAAAAAATACGATTTTTCATGAAACAGTTACAGCTGAGGTGTGACAATAAGCTCCATATTATTCCATGGTAAGACTGAATAACATGACTGA
>DWMO01000034.1:0-13738 GCA_018245175.1 Elbella theseus
GTGCGAAAAGCCGTGCCCTGCGATCTCCAACCCGTATGCCCAGCGTGGAGATTACGGGCATAAACCCCCTTTTGGGGAGGCCTATGTGCAGCAGTGGACTGAGATAGACTGATGATGATAATGATGATTATAGACTATTCTATAATTTATGTCTAGGATAATAGTCATGATTTCAAACGTTCTGAACTGTTTTTTGATAGATAGTGTATTTGGCACTTTACACTCTGGTAGCAAATGAGCGATATAGACAAACATACGGTTGAATACTTGTCGCGTTTTGTTCTACAAAGCGTTTCTTTCGTTCGTTGCTGTTTATATTGCTATTTTCTAAAAATATATATTGCTATTTTCCAAAAATATATATTGTTATTTTCTAAAAATATATATCGCTATTTTCTAAAAATATATTTACTTAAAGTTTTGGAATAGTCAAGAACAATTTTGCAAAACTAATGGTTTACATCATTTGAGATGTTATTAAAGCTGACCCTTTAGTCCAGTTATTAGTAAGCCTCTTTGTCGAGCTGAGGCTGTTTATTCGACTCCCCTCTAGGATATGTAATTGTGTGGTAAAAACTGAAGGAGATTTGCTCGAGTGTACAAGAATAAAAAGTATCTATATACACATGTGCAGTTTATCAGCCATCTGGTTATAGTCACACGAGCGCTGCCCAACTTGGGATAAGATGGCCGTTTGTGTAGATGTCGCAATGATGTGATATTTAGTTGTATTTATGATAAAGAAGCTTGATAATTATTATTATAGCTGTGTCTAAGAATAACATAAATAAACATTTTTACTTAGATCTTTATGGAGTTAAGGTATGATGCGAAAATATTCCGCAAACGATTTCAAAATAGGGAAAACCGCAGAAAATGTAAATGATGATTTTATTTCTCCGCAATTATGGATGATTTATAATATTTATTATTTATATCAGCTACCAGTTGTGCGTCGATGAAGAGAGGGACAAACGTACATAGAAGAAGCACGACAGGTCTGTAAGGAGAGAGATATTGGACAATCGGGACTCTGCCTAATTCCTTAAGGAACCTGATGTGACATTATAATAATATGCATGATTAAAAAATTACATATCACATAGCGAGATTGAAAATAAAACAGAAATTCTTCAAGTATATTTTCGTCATAGACAGGTGGGCTATATAGAAATTCTTTTTTTAATACAGATTAGAGGAGCTTTCAGCGGTTTGCTGCAATCATTATTTAAGCGGCTCATAAGATAAAAATCAAGCTAATGAGGTATCATTTAGCTTTTACGCCAACAAAGTAAAAAATACCTAATAAAATTAAAAATATATGTATATTTAATCATAATATTTTGGGACATCTCCTCATCTGATCCCAAAGTAAAATTTTAGAAGAGTTTGTATTGCGTTCTAACAACTTGCAGAACTGTAAGAGTTTGAAGGTACGTATTCGCTACTATTTTTTATAAAATAAAACGTTTTTTATATAATAAAATAGCCACTCTAGCTGAAAGCTTCCATATTGGATCATAGAACAATTAATGAAGAATCATTAATAATCATTATACAGAAGTATACTGAATCATATATATCTAATAAAATATGTTAAACTATTCGTTATCAATGTTTCAAATTGACGATAGTGGTGATCAATTTAGGTTCGAGCGGATAGTGGAATATTAATCATGGTCCGAGTTACAAATCCTTCGTATAATTTGAATTTAGAATCAGAATTTGTAATAATCTGTTACATTTGGAAAGAGCGAACGTTTCGGAACGAAAGTTTACTTTATCGTGACCTTTTTAAATATAAGGCATAAGGGTTGTAAAATAGGGATATTACATAGTTTGCATACAAATTGTCGTTGTTAAAATTATAAATGCATATACATATAATTTTAATATAAAAATTTGTTTGAGTTTATGGTTGGAAATTTACCTTACCATTTTTTTTAAAGCTTTCGGTAATATTGTTTTCCACGCAAATAATATCGTAATCCAAATACACTATAATTATATAACTGATTGTTACAGCCGCTTTAATGGATATTCAATGGTTCTTTCCTACCATTTTTTTTTGTCTTTACCTTATTTCAGTTCAAAGAGTACGTAAGTATCATACAGTCCAAAGTTGAAGGTTAACATAGTCCAAAGACTAAGTTTAATACAGTTCAAAGTAAAGTGTATTATTAGCGCTCATTACTGACAAGTTCAAAATATTTGATAGTTAAATAGGATTATTTCATTCATTCAAGTTAATTTTAAGTAATTAAGTAGTAAAGATAATGTGTCATTAATTTGAATAATTTTTAATTATATAATTGTATTTAATGTGTTCTTATGATATTTTCAGTTGATAAGCTTCGCTCGTTTCTTTATCTTTCTGTGTCAACGCTAATTTCAAGTAAAAGAATATCAAAACAAAGACACCAAATAGAACACGAAAAATAAACTTAATCATGTTGGAATAATATATTTCTAGGAAACAAGGCTTTAGATAAATTTTGTCTGTCTATATAGTTAGAAAATTCATAGTGAATTATGTAGAATCTTAAGAACAAAACAAATATAATTGATAATTTTAAAGCCTATGTCACAATTGCTGCATCTTCATTTGCTGGCCAATACAATCAGTTTCATATGGTTTTTAGCTTGTAACATTTACAAATTTCAATATAATTTTCATTTAGAAATGCTTTCGAATTCCTCAAAATATTTAATATATTGAAGATAAATTAGTAAATACCTTTGTCATTATATTTCACTATGAATATCCGCACAGATCAGATAAATAAATATAATTTCACAAACCGAATATCACCGAAATTCTGAATATCTGTCAGAATACAAGTCACTTTGCACGAAAAATAAAAGTGAAAATTTCGAACGTTGATTTAAGATTGAAGTTGCCGGCGCGTGAATTCGGGCGCGCATTTCGCCGGTTATAGACAAGCTCCCGCTTTCAACGGAAAACTAGCACTGGCGCGATTACAAAGGCTGTCAGGTATTTACCGCAAGGAAATCGTTACCATCCAGGCGATGAATTACACCGGACGATTTTGTATACGCAAGCAATATTTTCATTTTGTAATATTTGCACGTGATAACAATGAAAATGAGAAGGATCATGATACAACCTTTACGGATTATTGTTCTGTGCGACGGTAAAATATTTTATCGCAGATTATGGCTGAACATTGGACGCACAATTAATTCTAAATTCAAAACTTTTACAGAATACGGTTTAAGAGGACAGCTTACAATTGAAAATTTGAAAAGCATTTTATAAAACATATACCTACTTGTTGATATAATATTTTTTATATAAAATAATACACGTAGTATAGTATCACACTTAAATTATAATATTCTTCTTTATTTAACTTCCATATATCATAAAGCGCACTCCAAAAATTAGATTATTTGAATATCATCAATTTCATACAAATGTAGATCTATCTACTACATCCTAGATTGCAGTTCTTTATTGAAAACCTTCTTACTTTACCTATATCATCTCAATTGACCATTATAGTATTATAAACTTGGTCTGAGAAATACATATTTTATTGACATCGCTCAACGACGCGTTAATTATTATTAACGAAGGATACTAACATAAAAAATTAAGTGACCTAGGCACATTCTCTTTTTTTCAAGATAAACAGAAAATTGTCAGGGGTATCTATAAGCTTGTGTTGTTTTAGATTATAGGGGTGCTGTTACTTTTTTCTGTTTTTGGATAAATTATTATATTTAATGTACTTACCCAAGCATGATTATTGTAGAAAATATTATTATTAATATATATATCACTGTACCGCCTCGGTCTGCGGTGTTCCGTTATATTGCTACAGTTCTTGATAGTTATTAAAATCACACAATAATATTTACCTTAATATTGTGTTTCCTCAGATTGGCATAATGAACGATTTGACTTTACAACCCATTGTGCGTTATCGTGAGCGTAAAATCGATCGATCACAATACACCACGCTCATTGTGGCTGGCAGATAGACAGTTTGTAATAAACTTGAGTACATACTAAATATAAACTAATAATATATTGCATGTACCATAACATATGTAAAACATGTACCATATATCATAAACAATAGACTTTTTAATAAACTATGTAGGTACTGGCTAACTCACGTATTTTTTTATTTAGTCATGAACACAGATAAGAAATGTTTATTAATAAATAGACTTTTGTAACTTGTTGGGTAGTTTTGCTCTAATTATGCCATTGAAATGAAAATTGTTGAATCAAATTTGTCAATGCATTGACGAATACATTTTACGAATGCGATCATATTAATGTTTTACCGATATACTTATGCCGCCTTTTTTGAAGACAAAAATTGTTTTACAACAGATAAAAGTTCGTTCACCATATACAAAGTCGGGCTATTATAGGGCCAATAGATTAAGTTTACCATTTATAATTCATTATCAAATGAAAGAGGTAGGTATAACATTCTTTGTTTCAATAGAAACAAACGCTTTTCATTATAAATAAACGCTTTTCATTAGAAACAAACGCTTTTCATTAGAAACAAACGCTTATCATTAGAAACAAACGATTTTCAATAAAAACAAACGCTTTTCAATAGAAACAAACAATTTTCAAAATAAGTCAATGCCTATAATATTAAATTGCCTTTTGATTACAATATGTAGATAGCTATGTACATGTTACTATGCATTAGATTTAAAAAAAATTAAGTTAATTTGATACAGTTAATGTATTCTAAGTTAAAAAAAAACGTTATAAGCGAACTTATTGCAGCCACCGAAACTTGAAATTGGATTATTTTTAAATTTAAAATTGATGTTCTAATGTGAAATAATAATTATAAAGTTTATTATATTAATAATTAAGCGAAGCCTCAAAAACTTTTTACATTTTTATACATATACGTGTATACATTAACTGGACTTGATAACCAAGAGCTGGGCTAAATGAACAACTGCGGGTTTGCAGATTTCACACGCCTTAAAGAACATTATGGAGAACACGGTGTGCAGGTAGGATTTATGTAAATCTGTATATACAACAATTCCTACTATGCATATTGATTAATCACGCAAATTAATAATATTTACGGTTCGGTTCAATTGCAAATTTTTATTATTTATACAGTACATACCAATTTTATGAGTAAAGTCATATTTTATCGCTGTACTAATATTGCAAACTGCAGTGTATTTATGAGTGACACATTGTGAGGAAACCAGCACACTACAGTTCTCCATGTTTTTAAAGGTTTGTGACGTCAGTCAACATGCATGGCCAGCGTTGCAGACTATATACATACATATATCCCAACGAGCGTGCGTGCCCTCAACCCTTCTGAATCTGAGAGGATTCTGTCCAACATTGGAATGAGAAAAGGTTTGATTTAACTGAGGATAAATGTATTTCTAGACTGTTGTAACTTTAATTTTAATTAAATTGACAATTTTCTTAGATACAAAAACATATGTTACAAGAAAGTTATACATGTATATTGATATATGTTATTACATGATGCTCATTCTATTTTTTTACCCTGTATTGAGTGCCACTGTTGGACATAGCATTCTCCCATCACTACGGGTCTTTACATAACAGAATCCAGTTTTTTTAATCCAATCGATTACTAGAATTCTAATTACATGGGGTTTGTTATCCTCTAAATAAATAACAATATGCAACCTAATAATGCGAGGCCATTTGAGTCCATAGACATCTCGCCTCGAGTCCATAGACAGCCTCTAGTGTCAAATAGGCTCGAAGGTGGAAAGGCTATCTCAAATCCGATAACGTGTTGCTACCCTTTAGTACTAAGGCTTACAACTCAATAGCTACATTTAGACTTAAAAGCACAAATACTACATACTTACGATGAACCTAGGTTGTTTACCGAGTTCTGCCTATTTCTAGCCAGATAGAAACTCCCGGACTGGACTCCTTTCCTGGACCGACGTTGCTACCTCTTTAGCACAATTTCTACCAGGGCTGTCAAAAAGACTTTTTTTAATATTTACATGAAGCCATTTTTTATGTGCTATATTTTTTTTTCAATTAATGTTTTGAATTTACACACTCGATCCCATTGATTTAAGTAAATTACGCATATATTCTGCGTGAAGCTAAACTTAAAACGTATATGGCAACGATCAATTATCGAAACCGATCATTTTTATTTATTTTCATTGCTCTCTGCCTACCCCGCAAGGGACCTGGCGTGATGATATGTATGTATGTATGTATCATTTTTATAATGACAACCCAGAGTATGTAACACAAAATTAGTAACAATGTACTAGAAGTGACAAAACGCAAAACATAGTTTGAAGAGTCCATTAACAATGTTACAGGGGAACTACGCAGTAACTGTAGAAGAAAAAAATAAAATAAACAGTTACATGTATATTTGATTGTATGAGAGGATTTTACGTTATCTAAGTATACAATGATTCATGATAATAATTTAATTTCCTAAAAATCACGCCTAACTCTTAATAGATTTTGTTAACATGCACCCACACCGCGATTGATTGATTTCAGTGGAAAATCGCTGTTTATCGTTATAAAGGAAACTCCCAATGATGTAACGCATAAACGATACAAATTAAGAAATATGATTTTTTGTCGCCACGGAAAAGTTTAGTGGGTTAGGCGGTTACGGCAATGTTTAATTATCACCTGCGTTGCCTGGTATAAAATGCCTGTCGCATTAAGTCCGCCCTTAGTTAATAGTGATAAAGAAACAACGTAACATCACGCGTGTAGTCCCCGAAGCGGTAGGTAGAAGAGTGTAGTACACTCCCACGTTTCAACAGTTACGTTTACGTTCCACTAAGGTGGTGAGTATATTGCCATACTCTAAAGTATAAGTAAAAATTAAATGCTTAATTATTCAATGACTGGCCCTTTATTGCAGTGATTAGGGAACCTGGCTGTTGCGCCGGGGGCCGTGGGTTCGATTCTCACTCAAATATTTGTTTGATTAACTCAAGTATCTGTTTTGTGTCTGAGTGAAAACTATGTAAGTATTATATATTTATGTATATACATACATATATAATATGTACATGTACATATATGTAATATGTACTTTCTCAGCCGCCTGGTTACCATAACATGCTCTCTTGATGCCTATTTTGGGATCAGCCCGCCGTATGAGGAGATATCACAAGATAATATTATTATTTTTTATGTTAATGAGTAAAAATACAGATATTTGTCAGTCGATTCTCCCGATAAAATCGTCGATGATTTTTTTTTATTTATTTAATAAAGATCCAGTACTTAACTGCTATACACGAATACTGAAAAATAACAATGATATATGCTATGCAATGATAATGCTATAGTCCGTACTATGCTCCTACTTAAACTTTATAAACAGTAAAAAATGCACTAGGATATGAAAAAGTCCTACATATTCTTTTAATAGGAAAGCAGTTCAGTATTCACATAAATTATGTATATATCTTACATTCTTATAGGTACAGATATTAACGGGTCGAAATATCAGTATGGGGATTCTCCAGTGTTATCTTAAAGAAAAATGTATTAATCATTATGATCCACCCATTTATCGTTGGACTGTTGGACACGAGGATCGTCTCAATGATGAGGGTTAAACGCATAGTTTGCCAAGCTATCCAAGTGCAGATTGGCAAGCTAATTGTAATATTAAATAATAATAAGTTCCTACCTCGTTAGCCGAGTGTTTGCAAGTACGGCTACTGATCGAGAGATCCTAGGTTCGATTCCCGGGTCAATTACTATTGGGTTTTTATAATTGGAAAATCCTCATAGCGGTTTAGAATCTGTATTTCTGTCCGGTGTATGGTAATGGATTCACGTCCTACTCCATAGTGGGAGGTAAATAGAACTGGTGAAACGTGGAAGTGTACTACACGCCTCTGCTTAGCTCTTTGGGAATTCCAGGCGTGGTGTTCCGTACTTAATAATAATCTAGGAAACTCTACTACAATAACAAATTCTATATAAAAAAAACGAGTATGTCTGTACGTGCAGCGGCTTTTACGTAGGCGTGATATGAATCTGTAATGATCTGTTACAGTACAGAATAGGAAACACGGCTAAGGGATTTTCCCTCGTATTCCCAACGTACCCACAACCCAGCCGTACTATTCTTCAATCGTATCGACTTTCCTTGTATCTACAGGTATTATCGTTCATGTATTGACTTTTTCTAAAAACCTTCTCCTTAGGAGAAGATAGCAGCGAACGACTAAGCGGCAGTCACATGTAACCGATGACGTTACGCACATACATAAATAATATACGACTGTAATCTCCGAGGGTAGGCAGAGGAGTGTAAGACACTTCCACTTTTCACATTACATTATGTGAGTGGTGGTGGGCTTATTGCCATACACCCAGCAGAGATCCAAATTCCGAGCCACTACTAGAAACTTTAACTAGAAAATCTAAGTTAGAAAAATCCAATATTCCTGGACACGGGAAATTGAACCCAATACTTCTCGATCAGAAGTCGCGGTCGCGACCACTCGACCAACGAATCAGTCAACATTACAATATTAAACAGTATAACAAACATACCATATAAATGATAATGGCTATTATGAGGCGATGCAACACGACGGCGGTATCTAACAGTAGAACAATTAAGGCGTTAATTAGAAGAATAACTTTAAAAATACAAATGTACAAGTGAATAAAAAGTAAATGTTAGTAATGCAATAAAACAGCAAGATGTTCGAATAAGCACTGTTTTCCTCCACTGCACTTCCTGACATTATTCTTAACTACTATCTAATACAGGTTTCGGTTTTGGTTTTAGTATGCGCGCACACTAGAAGAAGCACCGAATTTAGTTTCGATTTCGGTTGTACACTATTCTTCAATTCAACTTTACTTTCCTATGGCACCGTAGAAATATACTTCCGTCATTTTTATTTAAAGTAATTTATTAAGCACTCTTGTAAACGTCAATATGTAACATACGTAGTACTTTTTTTAACTTACATAAAGATGTTAGTAATTTTTTAAAACATATACTTATTTCCTCTGTTATCTCTGTATAAATGCATTTATTTCACTACCATCTACAATTAGTAATTAAATTTATATAACAAGCTGTGGTAAAACCTTCAATTCCATCAATCGTGAGTATTCTTCAACGTGACCAGTTCAGATTATATCGACTACGTGCGTGATAAACAACGTGTTAGTACATACGGTAATGTGTAAGTATTGTTACTTACAGTGAGTCAAATTGTGCACTGATTCTATTCACTTTTATAATAAAACAACGAAGATTTCGTATTACAAATGATTACGACAATTACTTAATAATAAACAATGTCATCTAATGAAGAGGGTATTTCATTGACTATTCAATCATTAATTGGTATCAGCGCCATCTGTTAGTGAGAGCAGAAAGTTAATTAGTGTTCTGTAATGTATTTAATTAAATTGTTAATGTATTTAATTAAATGTTTACGATTCTGCAGTGATTAGATGCTGTACATCTCGACTTTTAAAATTATATTATTGAATATTTTTTTTAACATTTATTAAATGACATTGCGTTTTTAAATTAACATTTTTGCTATGTCAACTTCATTTTTAATTTCTTCTTTTAAACATTTTTACCCTAACATCTGTTCTCCTTGTCCTCTATTTAACTTAAGATAAGACTTCATAACATCATCATAACTCCTATTATCGTTATCGGCTGGCCATGAAACTTAGGGGTAAATAAATCTTAGTTTTATTAATACACTTTGTATAATTATCCGTGGGCTTAACACATTATGCACATATACATTTAATATTGTATAATAATTAGGCTTCAGGCATACATTTACATTTGTATATACACATTCATTTGTATGCTGTCATAATCAGATCATAATCATAATCATGATATCCATATGTAAGCTGAAATAAGGCCGAGTTAAAAGTTTATTTAAGAGCCGATATGAGCATATGACGACTTTAATAAATGTACAAGACGGGAAGTAGTCTGCCAGGATCGTAAATACTGGAAACCCTTGTTCTCTGCTTACGTCTACAGAAATAAGCGTGACGATATGTACATATGTATATATGATTTATACATACATACCATGTATGTGTGAGTAACAAATCGTGTGATTGTACGAGTATTACATTAGGTATAATTATGTCTCATGATTGTTTATTACGTAACATGGATGTCAATTAAACCGATGGTCTCATTGACCCATTAAGTACCAGTTCGTGTACCTATTGTAATATAACAGCCTATTTGTGTACACCCACTGATAACAGGTATACCACCACGAAGCGATAGGCAGAGTGTAGTACACTCCCATGTTTCATTAGTCGTTCAGTTTCACATTATTCGTTTACCTATTGCCATACACCAACCATAAACCCAGACTTCGAGCTATTACTGTAAATTTTAAGTTAGGAAATACAAACTTTTCTCGACCCGACAATCGAACCTAAGACCTCTCGATTGGCAGTCGCACTTGCGACCACTTGACCAACGAATGTAAGTATAATGCTATCTATATTTACCGTAAAAGTTGTAATAGTTATTCATAGACTCTTAATTAATTTTATTATGTCATAACGCCATGTCCCTCACGTGGTAAGCAGAGAGCAGACTGCCAATATGTCTATCCTTACAGACCTGAAATGCTTCTTCTACATTCATCGCTCTCTTCATACAAACACGCCAATTTCGAACACTCCTGACTCTCCCATCAGCCAATAACTGACCTATTTTATTAGCACAGATGACACACTTGATATACTACATATCTATTTACTGTACGTTAAAAATAAACTATAACAATTGATGAAAAGAACATTCAATACAAAATAAGATATTAAATACATTTTTTGAGGTCAGCGGTAATGCCTACGTCAAACATAAATAATACGTTTCGTTGTATTGAACTAAGAAGTCCTAGTTTAAAGTCGTAGTGCGCATGCCCGAATGTTAAAGGTCAGAGGTATGCAGGAACAACATTAATTGCATCTGTAACGACGCAGTGGTTCAAAATACTCCAGTTATTTTTGTATATTCAGTTCAAACGAGCTGCTAGCACAAACTACTAAAATGGTAAAACTTATAATTCTGTTTAAAAGTTTACTTTTTAGTAAAGAGATTGATTTGAAGGGATTATGAGTTAAGCTAATGTAAAATGTAACTGGAATCAGCTATTTCGTGACTATCATTGAGGAAAAGTCATACCTATTTGTAAGTTTGTATTTTGCTTGTTCACATTTTATCGACCCAAAAGTTACGTTTATGTCCCGCCATTGAATAAATGGTAAGCGTGTTGTCATACAAAAGCCAAAAATCCAAACTTCAATCTACGACTGGAAACTTGAAGTTAGAGAAACCCAATAAAACTATGCCCGATCTGGGGCTCGAAAAGAACATCTCCGGATCAATAGACGCGCCAGCAACTACTAAATCAAGGAGGCAGTCAATATAAAATCTAAATATAAATAAAAATATAGCTTGGTTCGAATTTTTGATAACATATGAGAAGGTTGCAAAATATATTGTTTATTTTCCTTCTAACTACTGCTGGTTATGTAACTTTGATTTATTATACGTGACTATTATGATTTGTATTATTATAAAAGAGATCGAGGCTTGATATAAATAATTATACGGTAGAAACAACTATAATAATGTACGAACAGAATATGTACGTACATAAATTATGTTCTTCATCATCATTGATTAACATTCCGCTGTTGGACACGGATCTCCCCTCAGAATGAGAGGGTTAAGGCCGTAGTCCACACGGCTATTACGTCACATAACATTTTACCTTTTCTCTTGTACCTCTGTGAAAAAAAACTTGTCAAGTTAGTACTTACTGTAGGAATTTTAGCAGTAGTGATTACAGGTGCATCACATACTCAGTGCGTCCAGTTACGTCAGCTGCATGAAAACTGCAGTTTTGCAGCTGTCGTGCAGTCGTAATGCGGCCCGTGTTAGTTGACATGAGTAGCTTATCGACATACATATAATAAAACATACAAATGCATGTTATGTAGACACAAATATTTATTTACAAGATTCAATTTATTTTTCAAATCAGCTACAAATATTAAGTATAGATACTCGTATTACGTTTGTAACACACTGCAACATGTTGTATCACTTTATATGCTTATGTACGAAATCGTATGCAAATACCTAAACGCTATACAGTAGTAAGCCTTGAAGATTCAAAAAGAGAAGTAGCGCCTCGGTAACAATATTTAGAAAAAATTGGCTATATATAGGTGAAGTTAAGCAGTGTTCTAAAGACGCCAGTATATCATGGCTTCTTAGCGATATCCTTTGGTTTGAAATTTGTGTGTACTTTAAACGTTAAAGTATTATTACAGTGTATAAGCAATGAGAAATTGGAGAGGCCTACTAGTATGTCCAGCAGTGGACGATGACAGGCTGATAGTGTGTGTGTACCTATAAACAAACTTAAAAATCATGTTTAATTACATTCTTAAATAAAGAAATTAGTAATTGATAAAAAGTTACTTTTTAATTTGATTTGTATACGAGTAAATATAAATAATTAACCTTAATATATGGCGTCACCATCAGAACTAACTACAATGTCACTAGTTCGCGGTTTTTAGCTTTTTATTAAAGAAAATATATAAACACGGCAGCGTTTTATATAAATATAACATATTACTAAAGTAAGTGCTGTATTTATATAGAAAGTGAAATAATAAGTGAAAATCAGCTGATTTTTCACCTGTACTGCGTGCACAGATAACATAGACATTGTAACTATGTACTCTCTGAGGTGCATAGAATCACATTCTATGAAACTAAATATTTTGCTTATATAAATAAATAAAAATATGGCCTTAACCCTCTTAATATGAGATCAGACCCATATTCCAACAGTGGAATGATACATTGGTCGATTATTATTATATTTCTTTTATAAAGAAGTAAATATAATAATTTTGAAAACAGTTCATTGAAATGTAACAATATACACTGTTACCATTCAGTATTACTTAACTAGATTTATATAAAATCTATTATTTTTATATCGTCATGCCAGGCCGCTTATGGACTAGGCAGACATCTCTATCCTTATAGAGCTAACGTGCTTCTTAGTTCTTCCACACCCAACAACGCTCTTCATCCACGCACGCCGATTGTGGAGAACTTATTTAATATATTTAGAACTTATATACAAAAATATTCTAAGTAAATTAATGTTTTTAATAGAAAGGTTTTGAGAATTCTATAAAGTACTTAGATCAATTTAACATGACTTAATCAACAAACCTTTGATTTTTGACGTTAGTTTTTTTCTACTAAAGCCTAATTTAATTGAGTTAATTATTTGTAGACTGCAGTCACGGTTATCTACAATCTACTCGTAAGTCATCCATTTACGTTAAAGTTTAAGATACTAACTTATTATAAAATTTTGTTCCGTAGCATATATGAAATAAGAAAATATATTAGAAAATGTTTTGTAAATTAAAACGAAAGTACTGGGAACAATATTCTTGTATTGCAATAAAAATAAACCAAAGGGATAATCGCCAGCTGTTCAATTATAATTATCTGTGATCTTAACAAGTCTGTAATCTCTCATTTATTTTAATTATCTTACAAATAGCTTCTTCCTTTAATTTTTATTTTAATTATGACGTTCAGAAATTGCGATATATCATTACAAATTACGCATTTTCATAATTTATATGAAATTT
>DWMO01000035.1:0-13708 GCA_018245175.1 Elbella theseus
CGTATTTATTATATAAATTGCAAAGACCCATATTCCAACAGTGGAATTATAATGGGTCGATTATTATTATTATTATTTATTACATAAATTGCAAGTATTTTGGGAGATGACACTATTCATTGCCAATTTTATCGAACATGGACCCATAGGCTGGCAAACGAAAAGATGAGTGTACAAACGATAAATAGAACGTAATTCAGTCAGAGTCGCGATCGCGATTATTTATCCAGCGAACTGGTAAAACTAGTTTCCGTGGGACGACACACAACACTCGAGCGCCCCTATATTCTCACGGCAATATGCGGAAGGTTAAATACGAACTGTGGACACAGTTTTTTTATTGTTTGTGTACGATTTTTCTCAGTGTTCTCTCGCCCGACGAGCCGAGTGTAATTCAAATGAATGCGGTTAATAAGTGCCGCTTATATGGTGGAATTTTCAAAGCCGTTTAAGTGTAATTTACGTATACGTTTTGTTTACGCCCTTTGAAAATTGTGTCCGTTAATTTAATATTTTGCAATGAGAATTAAATTTCCGGGATGTGAGCGGCATAAAAACAAGGTGCGAAATACGAAATGCAATTTACACCTAGATAAACCGTAGGAATATTTTGTCATACTGGTGGTGTTAAGAGGGAAAAAATAAGCGGGACGGATTTTTTTTTATATTCTGCTTTTTCATATTAAGTTTTTACGGTAATTGACAATTTTTTTTATTACATTCATTACGAAAGCATCATTACTAGATATACTAGCCGACTAATGGCAAATGGTACTTTGATACGCGTTGCTAAGCGTGCACATGATTTTCTGATTTTTAGTTAACTATAGTTGGCGATGTATAGTCAGTCACTGATGCGAATTGTTTAAAACTACAATTAACCACTTACCATTGAAAAGTAAAACGCGTTACGAGGAATGAGGAGATTTTGCGATTAATAAAGAGCGTTAAAATTTCGTCACATTTTCGTGAACACGTAAACATTTCAACATATATGTTTTACTGGGCCTTGTTTTCCGTTAAAGTGCTTTTATTAATGGTCGGTGCTGATGCATGCTGGTGCATGTTATTAAATTTGGATAACAGATTAAGAGAAGATTATTGGTTGGGCGTTATTGGTTCATTTATCTTGATTGGCAATTTGAGTTAAAATGTTCACGTAAATTTCGTGTTTACTATTTATCCATCTGTAGGCCACGGACAGGATATCTCTCAGTTGCGACTAGAGTGTAATATCTCAAAATGACTATCTCTCAGAAAACAGTTCAGAAAGGTTTAAATCGTAATTATTCTATGAGTTTTGTAATAGTTACATATCGTAGAATAATCTTTAAGTCAAAATATTACGAAAGTCATAGAATAATTATTATTTCGAGCAAATGAGCGATATATCCTTGTGGAAATACTTGAGCATACATGCTTTAATAAGCTTTAATACAATTAATAATATGTAACCGCTTGTCTCAATTGACACCGACACTTGAGCACTAAACTGCTAAGCTCGAGCCCCGAACTATTGAGACTCGAGTGTTCCGCTTGGGTTCAATTCGAATTCAAGTAATTGGTCCACTATAAAGAGTTCAGGATCAAACACAGCCGATTTATGCATTGCTAACTGGTAGACCATTCACCGTTCTTTGTAGATATAACCAAATTATATGTGTATTATGTTCCGAACAATGTCGCTGTTGTTGTTAAGAAATACATATGTGTAGAACATTATTGGAGTATTCGTATTTCCGATGTCGTTGCCGCATGTTGACATTTATCTAATTAGTAATAATCAGATATCTTTTATCCATTCCACGAACGAGACGTGATATTTCTCGGCACAAATCAAGCTACTGAACCGTACTTTCGATCGACGCATTAATCAAATGTCACTTCTCGAGAAAATATTCGGTATTCAGATAGTACTCGTAAATGTACTTACATATATATCTAACATTCTATTGGATATGTCCGTAATGTACTGTGTTCTGTTTTAAAGTAAATAGACATTATGCCAAAGCCGGTGACAGTGTGGTGCGGTACAACTTCCCAGGCCTCAGTAATTTCCACTTCTGACCAGTTAGTGCTTACACGGTCTAACTTCGAACAAGAAGATACTAGATCCCCTTGTTCCCCGTGTACCATAAACAGTGAGAGACGATTACAACAATTTTGAACAATAATATAGAATAAAGATAAACAATTCTGCAAGAAATTAATCAAAATATCCTCTGAAAATAGGTACCTGCTATCAGGAACTTTACGTTAAATATATTTCTTAAAATAAATCCTTAATTACAGTCTTTAATAGTGTTTCAAATTCCTAGATTAATTCAATACGTAAAGTCTGATATAAAACTTAAAATTAGACTTCAAAAATATGTCTATGCGTCTAAAAACATGTAAATATTTATCGACCCGGAAATTAGCAGTTTAAGTATCATGTATATCTATTAACTATAATCGAAAACAAATTCAAATTGTTACTAATACAAAAATATAGAATGAAACTAATAAAATAAATAAATCGATTACATTTTATAGGTATTCGAAGAGCGACAATTATTTTAAAATAATGTTCCTATGAACGTGGAAACACTGAGCGACATATAGATCGAATAGCCAGCGGCGATGCAACATTTATCATCGCCTCCCCTACATACTCGTAATCGAGCAGTCGAATGAAGCGCGACTCCGACGGCCGATAGATGGGAGATGGCAAATTAAAGGAATCATTTCCATGGCGTCTGGCGACGCGGTGCGACCCATACCCGGCTCAGATTGTAAGCAATAGCAAGACTTTTACTATGGTTCAAAATGTTGTTTGTCTAGTTAACCGGTAACCTGTATCTGTATTAAATGGTGTTAGCTGCAAATCCCGCTTCCATTATCCTATTACGTAGCGCAGAATATATTACGACATCCACCAACGTATATTTAAGATAAATTAAGGATTAAAAAGCACAAGTGACTGCGCCAATTGGTAGTAATTAAAGCGGCCGGCTTTTGTCACGCGTTTTATTTCCACGTGTTATTTCGTGAAATTTAAAGATAGAAATAAACATGCGAGGATACATAATTACTTATCGTTTGGTACCAAAGTTGTTTATAGCTCCGGTGTTCCGTATTTACACAAACAGAATATTTCAATAGTCATTTAAATAAAACGTATCTAATAAGTCAAATATAAGTATAAATTAATTTTCAACGATCCAATGGATTTCCTGCTGGTTTCCTATTTAAAAATTTATATTATGTGCACTTGCAGTTAACAGAAACATAGTTATATCCACAGAAATATGTACCGCGATGGTATCCCGAGAGGTGTTCCCTGTTTTGCCATCTATACACTCATTTATCTATCATTCATAATTTATTTTTAATACAAATGGATAACTATAAATATCCAAATGGTAGATGGTACGTAACTATATTACAACTTACCAAAAAAGTAATTCCGTAACGAAAAATGATAAATATTTGCGGGCGATGTACAATGTTCGCATTTCATAAGAGCGGAGATGATCTATCAAAAATGCATGAGTAGATAAAAATTGTGACAAACCCTAACGTGCGCGTGAAGCATTACATCACAATTGAAAATGTTGGATTTAGATCTGATTTTCCTAAGTATGGAGTAAATAAACAACTGTGATACAAGTGAATATGGCCGACTAATATCGTAACACAATAGATGGGCAATGCAAGACGACATCTCATAAAATTTATTTTATTAAAATATCATCAGGCAGTCGCCGTCTTATCATGGTCGCTTTAAGGTTATATACGATAAACTGTGTGTAAGGGTGTAAAAGGTTTCAACCACCATCTCAGGAACCCAAGACAACCTCACCTGCACGTGGTGCACCCTGCTATAACAGACGAGGCTCTGGCGACCGGCTGATTGCGGTATAGCGCAACCTAAATAGGCATGGCTAAATGCTCTGGCCGCCGACGGGCAGCAGCGTCGACGGTGCGAAAAACTGTGCCCTGCGATCTCCAACCCGCATCCCCAGCGTGGAGATTACAGCCTATGTCCACCAGTGGACTGAGATAGGCTGATGTTGATGATGATAATGAAATGTGTTTGAAAGATATAGAAGGATTTCTTACAAAGGTTTCGATCGCTTCCACGATATTGGCGATTGTGCGTTGTAAAATGTAATTTTGTTTTAAACATGTCAAAAGCTGCCCCATTGTACTGGAATTTATTATGTTATGGACCAAAATATTGTTTGGAAATTTAAAGAGAAACTTCTGCTATATTTCTCGGAGCGGAGTTGGTTAAAACTTTCTTGAGATTTTCAGCTTTCGTTTTTTGTTATAATTGGTTGTCATTTTGAATTTGTGAGTTGTTATGAGTTTGTCATTAAGTGACACCAATTTTTGTTTGAACACTTCGTTCGTTTCATTTTGTTGAATTTTTTTACTTCCTGCGTAACAGAATTTAGAATTAATGATGAGTTTTGGCTGTGTGGGCCAATAACAAGTTGTTCGTTACCAACGACGTAAACTGTTAACGGAACTATATAGTAACTACCAGCTTATTTCAGGTCGTCATGTTTACCCGTGTACACCACGTAGAGACATCTGTAGACTTTTCTCACAAAAACATTTTGGGTATACTCTTTGATACTTTGTTTCTTCATAAATCTAGCACAAAATCATAATATAAAAATGAAATTAATTTTATTAAATCAAAGCGTAAAACATATTATATACTTTCCGAAAAACGGACTATGAAATTTACTATGTAGTCAACGGCTATGGTAACTATTGTTGTACGTAAGGGATAATTTTTTTTGATTTACCAAAACTGTACATGTATATCTTACGAATCACGCTTCAACTAAGTATTTTAGATCGATGAAGCTATAAAAACCTTTCGACTACTTAAAAATTTCGGGAAATAAAATATAGAGAAAATATTCACACATATAAGAGGTTACTATTTTTTGTTTCACTAAAGACCTATCTCTCAGAGGGCGTCAGGCGCATACTTTCAGTGCCTTGAAATTTTTCATAAATTCACTTTAAACAAAACCTCCCTTCGTCCGTCGAGCGTGGTAACATTTTATATAAATCTGAGAAATTTCTTTTATACATCTATAGATTCATTCGTACCTAAATTTTGTCTATCAACTTAAAGTACTATCTTTATACGCCTGCTTAACTTCATTTAAACATATTCATTGAAATAAGCGTAATGGATTTTGTATAGAGCATTTAAAACATGAAAGAACCGAGTCTCTTTGATTACATTTGCTTTAATATATCGCATGATGGATTACCTTATTATACTCGTATGTCTGTTACATATCATTAAATTTCTGTGATATCACTTTGCGTCTTATATAATTTAGTCTAATATGGACTTGGTTGTGACCCTTTAAACTTTGCATAAGGAAAGCGAAATGAAGAACGTTAGGCTAACTTATTTAGACAAATGTACTGTGATTGATTAAAACGAAAAGATAGGCTTAAGAATGGGTTACTACTGAAAAAGTTGTTATCCTTTTTTCAGCCCTTTCCCTCCAATGGTTTTTAATAAAGCGACGACACTAAGCCTATAAGCTTGGTTGAAAAATGGCGGCGTGTTGTTTCTTATTGCAACCAACTTTTGTCTCTATGTGTAATATCACGGTGGCCTTGGGGCTTTTGTTGGGAGCTACTTTGTTCGTTTGTACAAACATTTTACTTAAATTAGAAATCATTCATTTTGGAAATGCTTGGACTAGAAATTATGTTCTTTTACTTTGATTAGAGATTATATTCTTTTACATGAATCGTCTTAGCAGTTTGGGCTTGAAGTTTGACCGAAAATGTTTTAAGTTATGCTGCTGTCTTAGTTTTTAAACAATCTAAGCTGCCATACGACACAGTATCTACGAATACGTCTACAATTGTGTGCGTTGGAAATATCTAGTATGGAAAGGTCAAAGGGACAATATAAGAATAAGGAGTTCAATCGTGTGAAGAGATCAAGATACTAGATCCGAGTTATCTGGAAGGTGCGAGGTATCCACGAGTATGTGGATTGACGTTTACTCGTGTGTGTTACTGTGTAATGCCACTGCGAAACTATCTAAAACAAACTAAACATTAATACTAAAGACGGTTTATATACTAAAAACTATACCGGTAAGTCACAGGCGGCTTAAATGTATGTAACTGTACTGTTAGTAATTGACGACACATACAGTACATTCATCATCATCATCGCCAGCTTAGGCTTCCCCTAATCGGCGTCACTCCATCCGGTCGTAGGCCTTCCGAATCCAACAGCTTCCCGTGGTATTTTTCAGGTCGTCAGACCATCTGGTTAGGATACATTAATGTTAATAAAATAATGAATCTCCATTATTATGTTCTCTTATCCTGAACTCGTCTTTTTTCTGGTCAATGATTTTGTCGTATAAATTATTTCCTCTTCATTCGTCTGGTTCTTGTATGTATGAGAACGACTATGTAATATTTATAGAATTTTGGTCTCTGCGCAGTGAGGTTGTTAGAACATTAACATAGATCGGCAGTAGCTCGGGGTGTTGTGTGCTCAGCAAATATTAGTGTTGCTCTGATGCACTTGAATACATTAACTTTATAAAGGTGAAGTTTCAGCAGATCTAGTTGTATTTGCTCCTTGATCTAAATATAGCAGCTTTGTTTGATTCATCTGTTATGAAATGGCGTATAATAATTTGAATTCATTTATTTAATTATTTTCAGGGCATTATAATTTTATACAGTTTTGCCATAAGTTGTAATGTGTTGTCACTGAAAATGTTTACTCGATGGTTAAATAAATTATTATTAAATGTTACGGTTGCAACTAAAATTAAGTGAGCGTGCTTCACGTCTTGTTGGAACTCAATACCGCTCATCAAACCATTCGTGAATATGTCGGTTCGCTGACAGAGATGCCAGCGTCGGCGTTGATACACAAATGTTAACTTGAAGGTGCTACTAAAATCGAAACTTTGCTAATAAAACTGGGCTAAGTGTGGGCTGCAGTGGCGTGCGCGGGCTCATTACCCCATTTCTGTATTATGTTAATGCGGAGATAGCCGCATCGCGCTCATACCTACTTATTATATTAGATAGCTATTGTTAGCGAACTAAAGCTACACGGGCTTTTGTTGAAAATGCACCAACTTGCATCGCGGTTTTAACTGCTGCATTATTATTATCGCGACTACAGATTAATTCTACATAACTAATCCGCTCATGTTGTGTCTCAAACTAATGCTAGAGTAATTATTGTTTTAGTTGTCGGAGCATAAAGAAATGTAAGAATATTTTACTATGAAACATTTCCTATGTATTTATATATGCATGTATGTATGTATGTATGTCAGAAACGCCCTATGAGAGACGATAGTGTTTCCAACTATTCGACAGTGTTGCCAACTGGGCGACCGTGCGTTTATTCGTTAGTAAGAAAATTGTGCGACTACCCACATCAAACGACGCTCGAGTGGGTATAATAGTTCTGTATAAACCAAACATCACATGATCCAGTGGTTCATTCTCATTGGTTTATTGGTTGGTTAACATTTTATTAATTACGTATTGTTTTACCCACCCTACATTTTTAAATAGATAATAATTTGACTACTTACGGACTTATACGAGCAGGTCCTTCTTTATGAGTACTCGCTGTAGCAAAGACGTCATAGTCTAAGGTCCGTCTTTCGTTGGACTATCCCGAAAAACATACGTGAGGTAAGACAGGACACAATTTAATACAATAATAAAGTCATTATGAGACAGAGTGATTTATGTTAATCGGATCATCTCTAGATTATCAAAGATTATTATTTATATCGAGGAGGTCCTAAAATAGGTATTTAGCAGAACGGTCAAAATGTTCGATCTCCGTAGATCACCGTGTTGTACCGTGTTCGAGTCCAAGTTGAAATATCTGCATGTGGAATTCAGTTGCATGCTTCGGGTCTGGATGTAGATAGATAGATTATGGTCCCGGCTATGGAACCAACGGTCTAACTTATAAGTCTGGCAGTCTGCCCGGCGACAGGTGCCAAATGGTTCCAGTTGGACCGATTATGTATACCGTAGTTTATTTACAATGTAATTGCCAGTGGCCGAAGTTTCTGTCTAGGGTTCAAGTTCAGAATTATTACCGCCGCAATTTGCATTATTTGCTGATTTTTTTAAACAACAGCGATGTTTTGTTTTGATGCGGTTGAAAATCTGATGGAAACATCCAATGTATGAGACGTTCCAAAATGCTCATGAACTTACTTGTGGGATGCTTCACTGTAACACATCTTAGGATGTCAAGTCCTATTTGAAATTGGATATAGTTTTCAAGGAAATACGGCGACTGGTTAATGTGAGGTAGGTCGTTACAAAAACGAATTAAATAAATTAGCCAAACCCGTGGATATTCACGGAAACAATTCTATTTAATTCTTGAATGTCAATTTTGGAAGCATGAATTCTATATCTCCGTAAAGATAAAGACTATTTGGGGCTGTAATGGGGTTGTGTAGTGATTTATTAATCTGCGGGATTCTATTAGTTTTGTGCGCGCCTATATGTATCTTGCCGCGAAAAGTTGAATCTTGATTGAAAGGAACATTGTCAAGGTCGCTTTACCACTGTCTGCGCTGTAGCATGGACAGGAATGGGAGTAATATTGAGTAATTAAATTAGCATTGAAATAGGTAAGAATTAGAGATTGATAGTAAACAGGTTACTTATATATCGGTAAACATTTAATTCATGACGTAGACCTCTGTCTGGATGGTGTGGATCAATGGGATAAGGAAACCAATAATCATACTGTCTAATGAGTTGCATAGAAATGTAGTAACGAAGTCGTGGATTAACGCGAAAAAAATTTAAGTTTTATAACTGTACAGCATCGTATTCCATGTCCTTAACCTAATTCCCTAATCGAATATCGTCAACAATAAGCATAATATATTCTAACATGAATTTTGCTGTCTCAGTAAAATTAGATTGGGAAGGCGAGGGGTTTGTGGAAACCTGATAAGTAACATCTACTCAATTACGTGTACGCAACCCCCGGCGTGTAATTAGACAACCCCGCACTACACCCCTGCTAATTGTAGAGTAGGTACGTCCATACGCTGTCATTATTGACATGCGACGCCAGTTTTGATCGAATGAGTAGTTCAATCGTGTTAAATACGTGAGAAGTCAGTACAATGCTTAGTGTCTCTGGCACAGATAATACGGCAATAGCTAATTAGTTCGATGAACAGCTAGTGAAAATGTTTAATAAATATTCGATTGGGGTTGCAATGTATTTCAAATTAATACGCATTTAAAGTGTAGAACTTCGTAACTTAAGTTCTGTTTCAGTTTATTTCATTCCCTGAAGTATATTTTAAGTGTGCATTATTTTAAATGGACGAGCTCTTTTCAAAAGTTCCGTTTTTAAATTAATTTCTATGAAAATGTAAATAATAACATTAGATTACTCATTTTGCATACTTTGTAAACAAAGTTATTGTCTATAATTTAACACCAATTTTTGTGTAGCACAAAACAACATAATACACAAAATATACACACGTATCTATACAAACTTTGTGTTTAAAAAAATGATGATCAATTGACTTAAAATATGACCGAATCAATTTAATTCTATGCTAATTTTGCCTACCATAAAAGAATCATAAAACACATGAGTTATATCCGGATATGCTATACCCAGATGCTCAGTCAGATCATCCTATCATACAAATCACTCGTACTATGGTTTTACAGCGTGTATTATAATCAGCGCCAAGCGATTACTCCGGGGATACTTCACAGTTGCTATACTCTTGATCAATTAGTACTGAATATGATGCAAAAGCGATAAACCATTGTGATAATGATCCGGGTATCACGCGCCCCGAGGGATTTATTTAACCGTCATTACGGCCTCAGAGATATCTATGAATCTTACCATTGAACGATGGGTATTATTCGAAATATAATTGAATGATGAATGTCATTTAACTGGTGAATCGTGGGAGTGTACTACACTCCTGTGCCTACCCCTTCGAGGATTATAGGCGGGATATTACGTTTCTTTACGTTTATGAATGTAATTCAAAACGAATTATTTAAATATTACACGAGACGATGTTAAGTGCTCTCGATCGTCTCGATGTTAAGATGTACAGAATTGTGGCTCAAGGACACCTCATCCCCATTCATGTTCAAGAGCAAGGCTACAGATGCGTCAGAGTTCAAATAGAGCGTGTCATATTTCGCCCTAATATTTATGTATATAGATTTAGCGAAGAGTCCAGAAGCCAGTCGTAGCTTTGTGATGACTTAGTTTGATTGTTCGTGTGGAAGCGACTGTTCTTATTTAGGGAGATCAGTGCTCTTTCAGAGTAAACGTGGTTAAGGTGGTGTTATACTCGTAGCTATAAAGGTACTACTAAGGAGGAACACTATGTCTACGAAGAGGATTCTACGCGTTCTGGCTTCTAAAAGATCCGTGCCGCGTTCCCTGACCGGGTGTCCCGGCCTTAACCCGGGTCGTTGCGATACTAAACCCGGATATTTATTGCGCATTGTTGGCAGTGCTCTGTAAATCTGAAGGTAAATAAAGTTTTAACGTACGAGTTTTAATTGCGGATTTCATTTAGATTAATGTTTTCTGTGGTAGGTAGGTCTGATTTTCGGTAGGAACAATGATACTTCTTTAAGGGTAGGTCACTTAGGTATAAAAAACAAACAAAGCAAATTTGTTTGTTTTACACTTTTAACTAAACGACTATGTTGACTAATTCTAATTTGATAATCTTCAGTTTATTATTAACAAGGAAAATGAAGTGTTATGGACAAAAACATCTGTTGGGTAGGAAAAGGTTGGCCAGTCAATCATTTATGCCTTATCGACTTATGACAGGAAAAACATAAATAGAATTGTTTCAGTTATAAATTCTATTTGTACTGAAAATAGAGAACAAATTAAATACTTTGTTCTTCTGTTATAATGAAGTATCAAATGGATTTTCGTGATCTCTGCAGTCCATAGATTACCATAGATATGTATTTACAAAATGTCACGCCTATTACTCATAGAAGTAGGCAGAGACTGAATTTCGTCCAGTTCCTATCCTATTACCATTCTTTCTTGTCTTCTACATTCGTAAAGGTCACCCTAGAATATCGTTTCTTAAAGATAGTTTTTATTGAGTCTTCTTTTAAGACGTCATTGATTGAATTGAAACAGTACACCATAGGGTACGTCTACTGAGTTTACGATTTAAACTCGCCTCATAAATCTATTTCGTAATTTTATTATCATTGATTCTTTCTACTCACACAAAGTCCTTGAGTACTATCGAACCACCCAACTCAAGTAGCAACATCTCCTGTCGCACCACATGTGTAGCCCTAAGGCTATTTTCAGTATATCTGCCTATAGCATCTTCAAATTGGAACACAATGGAAGCATCGCGTCAGAAACAGACGCGGCGGTACAACTTCTTCAGTTGAACTTCAGTTTACACAGTCATAGTTCAATACAGCCATTGTTGTACATATTCGTACTGTTGCTTCGTTGAGAGTTACGGAAATAATGCTGTCTTGTTGTCTAATTATGTCAGATATACAATGCGAATGTCGGTGGTTCCAGCTACTGAGGGAGAACAACACTTAGCAGACTTTAGCAAATAGGTCAGATACGAACTGACGAGTACCTAAGTGAAGTCACTGAAACCGGTGCATGTAGGTATATGAAGAGAGAGATAAATGTAGATGTAGCAGACCTGGACTGTGGGGACTTAGATATTTGGCATTTGGTGCTATCTATTTATTCCATAAAAAACTTTGCGTGATGGTTTATAATAAAACTAAAACAATATTATTGTGCCAGGGCCTGGACGAGGAAATTAGAGTCAAATATTATATCTTTACAGGTCTGGCGTACGTTTCGTACAATAATAAAACAATGCAAGTTCCATTGTCTCATCCCAATGTTAAGTACTTGCTTTTATTGGGTGATCAAATAACTTTCAGACTTTATAATTACACTCTCGGTAATGAATGGCTAAAGTTTCGTTCTAATTATAAAATGATCAGTTCTTACTTTGTAGGGAACTTTGCTAACTTTGCGTTTCGAACTAACTTTCTTCTCTAAAATAATTATCTTTTTATCACATAGACAAATAATGAGAAAATTCAGTTTTCGTTAGTTATACACAAATTCGGAAAAGTTCATTTAGATAAATTGTTCTTTTTTGCCCTTTATCTTTCTCCGTTGGTACGTTTTATATTTTGCAAAATATGTTATTCTTGCAAACAAGAGCATTTAAAAGATCTTTTTTTTATTTCTCGTGGCGATTTAACGTTGGACAAGGGACTGTTTGTAAAATTATAGTCGAATTTTATGCAAATTTATGTATATGCGTTTCCGCGAAACCCAGCTCTGTTGGGAAGAGACTGGTGAAATGTCCATATCTTAAATGGTACAGTTGTCTATAAAATGTCCTAACTGCCTATAAGTTATCTGCCCACTGTTTTTCTAATGGGGTATTTCCCTGCAAAACGAAATATGCATAAAAAACGTCTCATCATATAATATCTAATATATTTATTACAGTATAGTTATTAATTTAGTATTAAATGTATTTATTGTAATTACTATTAGTATCAGTACCCAGACCACGTATAGCGAAGGAAAAAATAAGGCAAGACTGATTTTCCTTCATAGCAGATAGCGCCACGTCTCCAAATTTCTCCGAAGCCGGGACTTACTGTTAGCTAACAGGTTTTGTTCATTGTAATCCATCACGTCCTAATTGAATTCGAGTTTCACTTGTTTTGAACAAAGTACTGATCTAATGGACATATCCGATTAGTTCCGTATCTCATTGGGAAATGGCAATCTTGTTAAAACACCCCGTGAATTGAATTTCTTCTTAGATACATATATTTTTGTCTGCTTATGTGGAGATACTAAAAATAGTTTCACTTGGAAGTCGTTAAAATGTATAATGCAATAGAAGTAGGTTTTTTAAAATGACCGTAACGTGTGATTTATTATGAACTAGAGAAGTGTATATTTTAGAAAGATACCCGGAATGTTGCTCACGATTTATGCTTTAAAGATTTTTTCTTTATCTGTTTTCTTTAGTAAAAGCGAGTCACAGATAAAAAAAGTGTTTGTTTGCGTGTAAGCTGGACTTTTTTTGTCTTCTTTGTGACTTACATTTATATTTGCATAAAAGTGGAATAGAAAAAGTTTATATTTTCTTTTGTTCGCACGGTTCTTTTACTTTTTATTTCTAAACGAGTCGACGCTTGTGCGATTTATGCTTTATGGAATATGGAGACCGCTACTGCGGACGTTTTCTTTGATTATTCCAGCGGTTGTTTTAAATACTGTGTATTATTAGAAGAGTGAAATAATGTAGAAGAAGCATAGCAGGTGTGCAAGGATAGAGATATTTGTCACTCGGTGCTTTGTGCCTAACCCCTAAAAGACCTAGCGTGAAGCGGATAGATTAATACATACCCTACATAATGCTTAGAAAATATAGTCTTAAAGGAATATTAGCTTTCCCACGCGCTTTTGACATGCGACTGGGCAGTCCATAAACACAGATCTACATAGAGCACTTAACGATGCTTTTTATTAATTACTCGCCGTACTCGGCGCCCGTTGCTTCGTCAACATACTATTTCTTTTAGTTCTTAGAGGAATGTACAGAATAACCGG
>DWMO01000036.1:0-13633 GCA_018245175.1 Elbella theseus
CGTAACTGATGAAAGGTGGGAGTGTACTGCACTCTTCTGCTCACCTCTTCGGGAATTACAGTCGTGATGTTACGTTCATGTTTTATTCATAGTAACTTTTTATAATACCCGTTCAATAAATTGTGTTATCGTATTAACAGCTTTCATCAACAATATCACTATCGCAGCGAAATATACATACAACATATGTACGTATGTATATGAAAAATCAGGGTACTCCGATACGTTAATATGTGTATATTATGTGATGTACAGATACGAGTATATACATGTGTCTAATATTATAACAATAAAGCGGTAATATGGTTAATATTATATACATATGGTTAAAAGTAGTTGAACTTTTGGTGACTTTCATTTGCACTAAGATTGGTTTGTCATGTAGAACAACGTCAGCAAGGACAACAAACGCTAACAGCACTGGTAAAGTAAACTGACATATAAATAGCTCGAACAACGACAGGAAGGGCAAGTAGCGATAGCAACACAGGCAAAAAGTATTGGCTTCTAGTTAGCTCAAGCAACGACAATAAGGACGAATAGCGATAGCAACATGGGCAAAAAGTACTGATGTTACGTTGATAGTTCCACCCGCGGTGCTTATGTTTCGGGGCTAAGCCGATCCCGTGCATTGGTGATCCGTCTTTACGATCTCGTTAGTGCCGGTAATCGCGACGTTGCACGGGCCGGATTACGCCTGTGCATTATTAGTGTTTTTATTGATTCACTCGGCTGCCGTCGTAAACTGAGATTATTATTCGCGACGTTCGTCCCCCCTCGTCCCCCCCTCGCCTCTCCGCGCACACCCCTTGCCTCCTCGAGCCGAGTTGTTTTGTTACTTAATCGCGACGATAACAACATTTAACGACGGCTAGGTGACTGGCGAAATTCCGCTTCGATGTTTAGTGCTCATTCTATTTTCATTAACCATTTGCCCACTTAATGATCCAGATCCTACGGGAGTGATTCAATGAGTCGGTGTTGCCGTAAAATTAAAGTCTCACAGGGTGACCCGAACGGTACGAGGTGTGGATGAGTGTTAAAGCAACTGAAATAAACTTTGTGTGTGAGGGCAATTAATAAGAACTTTAGTGAAACACTTGATCGACTTCACAAAGTTACTTTAGTATAATTCAAAGCTTCGAAAAGAAGATGTACCTCAGGGTAACATACATATGTACATTATGTATGTACACGCCCACGTCCAAGAGCTTGACAGCGTTTCTAACAAATATGTGTTATATAAGATCCACCTTAAAGTCATTATAAGGTATCATATCAGACAAGAGAAAACGTGGCACAATTTAAAGTCATAATATACTTACACAAAAAAATACATGTACATGCATATATGTAACATAATTGAATAAGGAGACACGTTTTTATTTTTCGTAACTTCACGCCTGTGATCCTCGAAGAAGTAGGCAGAGGAATGCAGAACACTCCCACGTTTCACCGGTTACGTTTACGTCCCACTATGGAATCGGTGGTGAGGTGGTGGTTGTTTTTCATTATCATACAATAAATATATTGAAATAGAAAGAACTGAATTGATATGTGTGCACGTGTAAGATTAATATGAAGTATGTTCACGAGGGCGAGTATAATAAATATGTTGATAAAAATAGAACCCACACCCCCAAAAAAGCAGTCAAGTTCCCTAACTACTGGACCAACGGGGCTGACCTTACAATGTACAAGGTGTACATTAACGAATCAATTGCAACAATCCACGTATTCAGCACAATCATTACGAGTTGTGAGTCACTTGACCACCTGTGTATACCCCGTTTATCCCGACTAATCCACTCCTGATCAACATGTTAAAACGTGCTTCAAACCTCCCTTAATTACGGGAACATACCCTTGTTTAGGACGAGACCGTAAATGCTTCGCAGGCTATATTAATGATTGACACTTATAGAAGTTATTTGTAAATTAATAACAATTATTATTATTACATATATTATCGCGTCAGGTCTTCGATGGGGTAGACAAAAAAAGTCGAGCACCAAGTATCTCCATTCTTACAATCCTGCCATTCCTCTACTTACTTAATTCTTTTAAAAAGAGAAATTGTTAACAGCTAAGAGATTCCTTCAAGGCACGCCTGATTTATACAGACATTTTTATAATATTTTTATAATTTAAATACGCTTAGCCTTTTATCCGAAGTAAAAATCAAATTAACCTTAAGAAATGTAGCAGTGTAATCATTATTTAGAATTTCGTTGCTTACAATGATGAAAATTTATTAGCAGTTTTCGAACAAGGCCCTTATTAGGGCTTCTTGAAATTGTTCCTTTGTTCGAGGGCGCGAGATGAATGGGCAAGTTTGTAAGGCTTTACTGGAAAGCTGACCTCGGATTTACGGTTCAATACAAATTCACACAATTCCCAGTAACAGCCACAAACGCGTCGCAACTTGTACAAGGACTCGCGATTTATTTTGAACTTGGCTTTGCCTTGAAAAGCTATACTTTTAATATGTCCAGGTGTGTAAACAATCATTGTAAAACAATATAACGTTCCATACTTTTCATATAATTTGAGTTCGTAATAAGTTTAACTTCAGAGCAAAATGAGCGTTGTTATCGGCAAAAATTATATTACTAAAGTAGGAAGTTAAGTCCGGTAAAACAAAAGTACCATTTGATGGCACTGAACACTGGGCAATTTATTAGCGAATGATATTAAAGGGTGTGAAAGTAAATCTACGTATAAATATAAAATTAATGTGTATTAAACACATCTTAAATACTTTTATGAAAACTTTTATGTAAAACTATACTGTGTACCTCTCATAATGACAACAAGAATAATATTAATAGTTATTATTATTATATAATCGCGCCAGGTCTCCCGGGCTAGGCAGAGTGGACCGAGTGCTAAATATCTCGAACCTCACAGACCCGACGTGCCCGTTCTACGTTCATCACTCTTCATACGTGCACGCCAGTTTGCGTAAGGATAACTTTAGAAGCAACTGTATTTTTGTGACAAATAACATTCTTTGAAGTAACAAAAACTGTAAGAGCCAAATAATCCTGCAAAGATCCATTTACAATATTTGAGATCAAATTTCATTGGCAGATATTGAATGTATCTCATGAAAATATACGTTCATTTTAGCAAGTACTATCTGGGTGCAGGCGAGGAAGGCTGCATAGATTATGTCTCCGGTCCATCAGCGGGGAACTAATCTGGGAAGTAATCTGGCGAATCTGAACACAATGGACATTGTAGGAACGAACATGTACGGGCCGGGACCATACGACTCATATGAGACGAGCCGTTGTCACAATATAACGGCTGTAACATAATTTAAGTTAGCAGGCTTTTGAAAATGTCACATGTACACATACAAGAAGTGATCAGAAAGTAATGATAATCGAAATAATATAAGGGGATTATGGTTCTAAAAAATATTTATTTTTCTACATAGTCTCTTAACAAGCATTTATACCGCAAACTAAAACTAAATGTAAGAAAAAATAATTTGCCCCTCGTTCACCTCATCTATATAACAATTTCAATAACATACTGAACATCAATAGCAGTGATAACCTAGTGGTTAAGAATTCAGCCCCTCGCCCTGGGGGTGCCGGGTTCAAATCCATGGCGCGCACCTCTTTACAAAAGTGTGTTATAAATTTAAATATCACTTGCTTAAATATCACTTGATAAAAGATATATCACAAAACGATTATTAGAAAATGTTTTGACTCCCATGCGAACGAAGTCCGAAGCATAGCTAATAATTACTATGATTATTTTGCGTACACCGTCAAAGACCTGATGGAATGATGTAATGTAATTATGTACTAAAATACAACTAGATGTTTTTTATACAAAGTATAAGTAATACTTTATCAGTCACGATGTAATAATGATACCATCAGTGACGACTAATTCCAGTAGTAACATAATATTTTGAGCCGAATAATGTATTAACATTTATTACTGTACATACTGTACATAACATTTATAATGTACAACATGATCATCAGTCCGTCATCGTCCACTAATGGACAAACGTAGGCTAGGGCGCTCTCCGGCTAGGTGGAACGACGATATATGTAAAATGGCTGACAGTGGTTGGATGCGGAGAACTGAAGACCGAGCTCAGTGGCGTGCTAGGAAAGTGGCTTATTAACATTTATCAAAACAATATGTCCCGAGATCTTTTAACGAATTATAAACTAACTTCTTTTTGAACATAAATATCTTTGAACGTAAACCAAACTTAATACTTTTTTATGTTACATAAATTCAATAACATTTATCGTATTCAATAAAAAGCAAACGACACAATAAGATACAAAACGTTACACAGATTAAAAAGAAATAGTATACACGAACCTAACACCAAGAACGGCTAAAGGTGTGTACGTAGGGGCGTCGAATAACCCAGTTTAATTAGGGCAGTGGTGTAATAGAGTAAGTGGATCAATGTCCATCATCGGCGCGCCGTCACAGCGGCGCATATTCGCGGCCGAGTCAACATTGGCCGACCGATCGAATTACGGGCTCGCAAGCGCGGCGACCAGTAGATACCTTCCGTTGTGCGTGCATCGCGCAAACAGTACTGGATAGATTAAATCGATTATTTTTAGTTTCACCTCAAAGATACCTGGTCTTTATCTTTAAAGAAAAAAATGCGATATCTTCATTTTATGTTTATTAAGGATTTAAAAACTGCCATATTTAGCGATATTTTAAGATTAGTAAAATATAAAAATATATTTAATATTACATAAATTATATTGATTATTATAATTTCACATTAATTATAGACTATTCTATGATATATAAATACATATTATAATAATCATAGAATATTAATGATTTCAAACTTTGTGAACAGTTTTTTGAAATATAATGTTTTTGAGATATTACACTCCAAACGCAAATATATCGCAACATTTAGATTCATAAGTAACACCGACGAAGTCGCGCACATCTGATATAGTTTGGATATAGAGCAGACTCTTAAGCTCATAAGCTCAATATAACATTTTATATATAGAACACCGAGTCGTGGACTCAACGCTAGCACACGTGATAGTGGAGGTCACCTGATAAAATATAAAATTACTTTTCAACATCTTAGTGTTACGGAATATAAAATTTATGCCTCAACGTGAATTTTCATTATTCCATATTTCCTATTATTACCATATCTTCACGCCGATCTCTTTTCCGGGTAGGTAGAGACACTGAGTGCCAAATATCTTCATCCTTACAGAACTCACAAACTTCTACATTAATCAGTCTTTTCATACTTGTACGTTTCATACTTGGAGACTTTCCAATTATCCAGTATCTGATCTACTTGTTCCAAATAGGTGATTATTGGTGACATATGTACATATACATATGTATTTCTTTTATTTAAAATTTAACATAACATCAGGCCTGTATTTCGCTGAAAAGGACTGAGAGCACCACTCCCACATTTCACCTGTCACGTTATAAGTCGCATCATGAAATAGGGCGTGAACGTACTGCCATACACCGAGCACGAATCCAGACTCCGAGCTACTACTTACTAGGAATATAGAACTTTTCGATCACCAGTGGCGATTGCAGCCATTCGACCAACGAGTCATTCACGAATCACGAGATCAGTATTTCAAAGGTAAGTATTGAAGGCGACGGTCCAATAGATCGCTAATGACGCTGAGAGGGATCGATGAGCAGCGCGGCGGCCCGCGCGGACTCGCCCGCCGGTCAAATCAACATTTGCCGACGGATAGAATTACCGCTCGCGCGCCACGTCAACGTAACGTAATTGATTCACCGCCCGACGCCCGCCCGACGCCCGCCGCGCCTCGTTTTATTCCTGCGCTGTCCGAAAAATAAAATAAAAATCCACGCTTAAAATCCGCGACTAATTCGATATCCTTACACCACGGAACGCAGTTACGAATGCGACGCGGCGAGCGATAGGATGAGCGTTTTTTTTTTTGAAGTGAAAACTTCTTTAGCCGCGTTGAGCACTATTTGGTAGGGAAAAATCTTATGAGTTCGCGTCACCGACATGCTAATATTAATTGTATATCTATTAGTTTATACATAGGTACATCTATAGTTATACATAGGTACATCTATAGACTGGCGCATGCAGTGGTCTGTGTTCACGAATACGTATACACGTATAACACATCGTATATACCTGACCGTGTGCTGTGTGCGTTAGACGCTTTGGGGATGGGTGAAATCTTGTGAGTTCGCGTCACCGACACGCGTAATAGTACTATATCTGTAGCTATACAGGTGACGTATTGTGTAACATTAGTAAATAAAATTGAATGGATTTAGTAAAAAGTTTGAAAAAGTTTAATGTGTATATACTGTACATTCTTCAAATAGTGTTTGAGAATGATTATCGTCTTCTTTAATTATAGAATCACTGTAGTACAATGGAGAGCACTAAATAAATATATTAACATTTTACGTTTTTATTTCTCATTTCAGTTACCATAAGCCTGTTGTATCTTTCTTATAATACAATGAAATAATTGAAAGTACAAATAGCCTAAGTATTGTTGAAATTAATGATGACAATGATGCAAACAATGAAAATAATGTTAAACATCAAGTAGGTACATTGAAATTTATGTAAATACAAATACTGTGTATAAATAATATAATTGTATATAAATGATTATTTCAATTTAATTCTATTTATATTTTCTCATGACTTTCTACAGACCGTTATATATTTGGATAATAAATAAACCATATAAACATATATGTAATTGTTGCCCAGAGTGTCAATACATGTGAAAACTAGACTGATATTGATAATTCTAATTTAAACACTATGAAATTTTAAATTTTAGTATTAATACTATAAGTTATTAGTTTTAACTTCTACCGGCAGTCCCTATGACTGCCAGTTTTAATTTGTTACATAAATTACGTTCACTCCAAAATTAAATCGATTTTTAATTTGTTTAATTCCTATTTGGAACTTATATTATTATTACGTAACATCACGCCTCTAATCCCGAATGGGGTAGGCAGAGGAGTGTAGTACTCTTCCACGTTTATTTATTCATTTATTTATTCAAGGCTCACCCACGCACAATATACAAATCACTACAATAAAATACACGCTTAATAATGTTATAAGTCGTATACCCGTAATTATCACCAGTTACGTTATGTCCCATGGATTAGGTAGTGAGCCTATTGTTATACACCGGCTACGGATTCTGACTCCGAGTCACTACTAGAAATTCTAAATTAGAAAAATCTAATAGTACCCGATCTGGGATTTGAACCCAGGACCTACTGATTGGCAGTCGCGGCTGCGGCCACTCGACCAACGAGACAGTCATATTTCACATATTATTATAGAATACTAACTTGTTGATGTTGAATGTTATTATGTTATAAAAATCCAATAAATCAAACGTTTATTGGCTTTCTCGACCAGTCAATCATTAATGGAAATAAGGATTTGTCGGGGATGTCATAAAACAATGAAAGAATAAAGAGTCTCATAAAATATCATTAATAAATATTTATTGGGCATTACGATAAATGTATATAGCATGAGTATTACACATAGTTCTATTTGTAATGGGGTACATTACAAAAGAGTAGTCGCGAACAAATTCTTTAAACAATATCTTTGAGGTTAATTTATTTATTACATCAGTCAAGCAAGGCCTGCCATACAACTGTAGCTTGACTGGTAGAATAATTATGAAGAAGGCTATATTATGTGGACAGCTACATTAATATTTGATGTTGAGCCAACTTCTCTCTCTCTAATATTCATTTATTAAAAATTTCATCTGAAACATTTATAAGACTTCAGACTTGAGATGTGACTACTTTAGCTTCCTGTTTCAAAATGCAGTTTACTTCAGGATGAGTCAGCAATACAATATAACATATAAACGATAAACTTTTAAAATAAATGATACATTTTTAAGCACAAATGACACCACTTCCATGTAGGCAATGGGGTTGCCAACTCGACCACCGAGCTGTCATTCGTTGAATAAGAATATTGTACCACTATCCACATTAAAATAAGCCTAAGTAGTTATGCTAGCTCTACTTAACTTTACATAGCCAAGCATCACATTATTCAGGAGTTTTTTCACGTCTATATAATCGTATAATTAACACATATGTTTTATTCTGTTTAACTGTTCTGTATTCAATGTATTTGAATATACAAATGCTGAAATTCCTAAACAAGAACGTACATGACGGAAATATGCATATACAGCAAATATAGTATTTCAGGTATATACGAAGAATAGAACGTGCTCTCCTCCCCTACTTCCCCCACCCTCCACGTGCAATTGAACACCAGGTAACGTGGAAAGAGATACCGTAACAAATGTACGGTTACATTCAATACTCTCGGATCAGAACGAAAACATTTCCGCGTACGTAGAGCCCGAATATCGCAGGTGGATATTTCATTTTTCATTTTGTTACCAAACACACAAACATTGCAGATATTGTAACACTTTCACATCAATAACAAGTGGAATTAATGATGATAGAAGTCATTGTATCAATGATATTTGGTTGGTGACAACAATATTTAGTACATATACGGGATTTCTTAATATTAGTTACATTATTTAATTGAGTACTGACGCCTTGTTACGCTTTTTATCTACATACATATGTACATAAACATATCTAAGGCAATATTTATTGAGTTCGAACAACATAAGCGTCGACACGAAAGAAACACTTTAATATATATAGCGTAATTAACGTTTTTCTTTATAGCCATAGGAGAGACATGATGAATATATAAAATTGCTATTGCTTTAATAAGGATTAAAATCCGTGTGGCGTGAGAGAGGTCTAAAATGAAAAACAAGTCGAAATTCACTTGGGAGACGAGTGCAAGCAATATCGCTGGATTCGATTTAAAAATTGCGAATTGCGACCTACAGAGGCCGCCTCAGTCGATGTGGACTAATAAAAAAACAATGCTCCATCGAACTTCATGATATGAAACCAATCTCAGTTGAGTACCTGGAGACTAGAGGAAAAGTAATCTCATACAGTCTTTGGTTTAAATAAAAACGTGATAAGAATTTGGAAATAAATACTATACTAATGTTACCTATGACATCCATCACGCTAGGTCTCTTATGGGGTAGATAGACAGCACCGTGTGCCAAAATTATTATACGTATATGCTTACGTAATAATAGAGTCATTGCAAAGTTCCGTAATAAAATGCTCAGGAATCTATTTGGATGATTTGTCGAAAATTCGATTGCAGTTTCCTACTTTTACAGAGATTGCCTTTTCCCTCTAAGTTTGAGTTTTTAATAGGTGCGTTGTATTATTAAATGTGAGATCTAGTCTCACACTAAATCCGACACGAGCTAAGGCAGCATGAGGATCAGCGCGGAACAACTACGGCGTGATATAATCAAAGTTGTGCGCGACGGCTTCCGGCCGCACCGGATGTTACCAATTTACACAACACCACACCACTTAAGGGCTTTGAGACGTACATAGTTGGCCTCGCCGTGCGGAACAATGTGTTTTCACAAGTATTCTCCTTAAGAAATTATTTTGGCCACTATTATAATACGGACAAGGCTTAAACGAGTGTTAAATAAAGAAAAAGCACGTTAGATTTTTAAGAATAGATTTATTTGTCACTCTGTGCACTCTGCCCGCCTCGTAGAAAACCTAGCGTGACGATACAATAATTCATAACTAGAACATTATAACATTGGTATGAAACAACCATCAATATAAAATTAAGTTGTCAAATCATTTTTCACTTACACGTATCATAGTATATGTGTACATATTTACATATACCAGTAGCGATCGGAATTCGATCGCAAATGATAAAAAAATCAGTTTGGGCGTTGTCCAGGTTCCAATGGCAAAGACTACGCTTTCACAAATCTTTCCTCTGTGCTACTTAGCTCTGTGCTAACTATAAGTATGCCAAATTTTATACTCTTCCGTCCGCGCAATTTTCGTAAAAAAGGTACAAAGTTTTTGCTTCACGTATTGATATATAGATTATATGCAACAGACTTTTATATTTGTATGTAAAATTACAATAATGTACAAAAGCCCTAAAGAATACGCATGTGAATAATGTACAGTTGACTTTTTCCCCTTTCCAAATTCAAACTAACCTCGTCTAACCGTATCACGGTACTAATTGCAGCTCCAGGCGAGCGTGGCAAAGTTTCCCAATAACTTCGGAATGAGCCAAACACCCAGCGGGCCGTCCTGCGGTCAGCAGGCGATAGCGGAACTATACACTACTGCAGTAAGTTCGAATATTTGATCCACAATCGCACACACGAGATGATGCGCATGAATGCGTGCGAAAACCTTCTTTATAAGGGACGACTTATGTCCAGTCGTGGACTGAGGGTCATGGTGATAATGATAATAATTAGAGCGATGATGCTGATAACGATATTGATGATGATGACATTCGATTCTCAAACTAGAAAACGAATAAAGAACATCTTACTAATTTTAGCTCTACAAGTCTCAAACCGGTTCATTTAAATTTCAGTAAGCGTCAAACAAAAGTTCTAGTGAAGTTGTAAACTTTATTTGATAGAAACTTTTAAGCGGTTCGCTGCGCGCGGCCAACGGAATTATTAGGTACTAGAGGAAGATAATCTTGCCACGAAGATTAAGGAATCACACGCTATTTATTTAAAGTTGCAACAAATTTCAACTTACCTTTTTATTATCAAAATGTCTATTACGGTCAACAATAATGGGTCAAACCATTTTATATACACAATTTGTAAAATATACGTGTGAAAAATTCGTGGTCATATGTTTGGAAGACAACGTGTAAAGACTGAGGCGAATACATAAATCTTTGAGTAAATTACGCGTATTTTGTTTATCCACCATTACCCAGCTTTATGTTAAGTTTATACTTATATCAAATAAGGCCATTCGTCTATTGAGAATTTAAATTAATTTGCATTGTTCCTTAAATTTAACAATCGCTAGTTTCTTAATCTTTTCCAGCAAATGGATATTATCAAATTTTGGTCAAAAGTACTCGTCGAACTAAGGCAAACGACGCTCTTAATTTTAGTTCTAAACGGTATTAGATCTACGAACCTTCTCACTATGGTAAGCTTATAGACAAATAAAAAAAATCCAGGCAACCGACATATAGAAACAACGTAACCGGTGAAAAGTGAGAGTGTACTATATTCCACTACCTACACCTTCGGGGATTACAGGCGTGATGTTGCGTTCTTAATCTCAATCATATAATTTTCATGTACTACATATAAAATCCGAAATGCATGTGGATTTGTTTCTTGAAAACATATTTAGGTCATTGAGAATTGTTAATTAATTGAGTTTCACTTGTGATTCGAGGTCGAGTAGTACTCCCTAGATCGAGTATAAAGAACTCAAAAGAAAAAAAAATTCACTGGAGCTGTATTTATCTGGAATAAAATGTATCTCGTGTTTTTCTACGACTCATAAATTATCTGTAAACAATATTTGAGACAGATTCAATCAGTAATTTTTGTGTAGTTGATGGACAAACATCAAAACTAACAATAATATACTACCTTTCACATTTATAATATTAGTAAGATTTCATAAACAAACAGCCATAACTGTGTTGCGCTACATAGTTGGCGAGTACGACCGTTAGTTGTTTTTAAAATGAAAGTAATTTTCTATTCAATGGCTGTTTCCTTTCGCCGAGGCCGGGTTCCTATCGATCTGTATCAGAAAGTAATTAAAACTAGTTGCCTGACCGGATAATTTCCTATTGTTTCAGGTTTCTGCGTCTTAGTGCTCCATAACACACTTATATAAGGAATTCCGTGCAATTCACAAACAGTTCCGCTCATTGTTCGGAGATGTCATTAAAGTATTATATTGTATGATGGTGAAATATTCATTTGTGCGAGATTTTAAATAACAGATCATGGATCTGCCTCGGTAGTTGAATAGGGTTCGATTCCCAGATCGGGTACTATTGGATTCTTCTAAGTTAGATTATTGGAAGACATCTCTAGTAGTGGTTTGGATTTTGAGTCTGTGTTCGGTGTATGACAATAGGGTTACCACCTATTTCATGATGAGACTTAAACGTATCTGGTGAAACGTGAAAGTGTACTACACCATTCCACCAGCCCCTTTGTGATAACAGACGTGATCTTATGATGTTACCTTTAGACTATGGAAGAATCGCCTCCAACAGCGGAACGATAAAAGGTTGGTTGGTGATGGCGAGCAATTGTGCAGATCATATTTTTGCAGTAGATAACACGAAGTTATATACTACATAATATAAAATTGTCATAAACGTGAAAAACCATCATTCAAAATCACGTTCGCATCACGGCACTAGTCATGCCGTTCACGAGGCACTTGAGTTTTATAACTCGTTTGACAAATTTGTTTTAGTTTAATAAAACTATTACAATATTTGCTACAACGTCATTAGCATTTTTCATTAAACTACATACAAAACACTCATCAAGTGATTTGTCTCAATCAAGATGTAAGACTTATCATCTGTTGTTTTTAATTAGTTGTCAGCTAACAAAAGTCCATCAATAATTTCTGCTTTCACCGAAACCTGTTTCAGGTCATTGGGTTTTTTTTATCTCCTTATGCACGGAAATAATCTAGATTGGATTTGGAACCGGTATTCAGGTCTCTCTCAGGCCAAAGTCTCATGTAGCGTATTCGCTTCCAAAACTTTGAATGGTGATTTTGTAAGGGCAAGAAGAAATAATGGGAGGGGATAAAGAGAAAAAAATCCGAAATACGTGTACTAACATGCACTAAATTAACTACTTTCTTAATAATACGACGTATTAAATATCACAACATAAGGGCATTTACGGTTAGTCTAAATATTTATGGATTTTATTAAAAGGAAATTGTAGGTTAATAATTTATTGCATATATTGACTTTCCTACTTTTGTCTGGATAAACAATTAACAAGTTGTGGAGAAAACAGAGCAGAAAACATAAATATCCTTCTCAGAAGTGAATATTGTGCTCGAGAAATTCTAGGAACAATTATCACTGGTACGTCTATTTATACATCACAACAATCTATTACTTATTAATCTAAAGTACACAGCAAAGTTTATCTAACATCAGTCATTATTTGAGTTTCAATTAAAGATATAAACAATAATCCTTTGTGTTCATTAAATGGTTAACATCAATAGATTCACGATTATAGAACGTAGGAAAAAAATCTCTAAGGCGTGTGAAATCTGCCAATCAGATTTTGGCTAGCGTGGCAGATTATGGCTCTAATTCTCTCATTTTAAGAGGAGACCTGTATTCCCAGAGAAGAACGACAAAAAGGTCAGAACGAATTATATAACTTTTATATACTAATGCAAAAAAAAACATTTTTCAAAAAGTAAAAAAACATTCCTTTTGAACGTTTCGTAAATCTATTTCGATCTTTATTAATGACCTGGCCATTCCCTGACCTATTATACTTGACATGTCGTCCCTACAACATCGTACGCACGGTCTCCTATTAATTACCTAGTTACTCAATATATGACTGCCTCGTTGGTCGTGTTGGTTGCATGTGCGACTGCCGATCGGGAGGTCCTGGGTTCGATTCCCGGG
>DWMO01000037.1:0-13598 GCA_018245175.1 Elbella theseus
TGTGTATCAAAATAAATAAACAAATAATTTTATATATATATAACATAATATATCAAATATATTTTATCAGGGTCTGTCCAGGGTAGGGTCAGACATTCCCTTTATGGGTTATCCCAATCATTTGATCATCCATTTTTATGAAATGTAATCAAGTTGTTAGTCATTTGCAAATAAACTGAAGCTTTTATAGCTTATTAAAATAACTCACTGTGCTGTTGTCTTAATAATCATCACTGGGGGAACAATAGCAAACAAAATAGTACATACAGCACCTAGTACAATAAAGTCGAAAGCGATTAGCGAAGGGTGTATTGTAAGGGTACCAGTGCTGTCCAGGGGTAAAGAATAAAAAATAGTAATTAACCGTCATCAAGGGGGTGCTGTTCATTCTGAATTGACACACGAACAACAGGACTGTTGCATTTTATAATTTGAAACTTGATTGCGAGTCGCCCCCGCGCCGGCTGCATGCACCCCGCCTCGCTTTGTATTGTTTGATTGTGCTCTCATAGATTAGTTTATGTTCAGAGGTTTTGTTGTTTGATAGTACTGTCATAGATTAGGTCATATCCAGATGTTTTTATTCGTATGTATTAAAATGTAGCCCATACTGATTTATTTTACGTTCACATTTTGTTTTATTATGCTGGATTATAATGATTAGGTTAGGTACGTTTAGGGTTCTCAAACTGGAATTAGAACCAAGAACCTTCCATTAAAGATAAATTATTTAGAAAAACCTAGTTGCCAAGGATCTGGTAAACGTAAACTTCTTTGAATTCTCTTTTGATATTGCTGATAGATATTTATTTAGGTTGTAAATGTCAACGTGCGATTATAATTTTAGATACTTAACTATCACAGTTCAAACGTAAATTTGACGTAATCTAATGATTCTTCTGCATATGTTTTAATCTAAGGTAATCGCGCTATTTGTGGTGTGATGTTGACAATAAAGCTCTACAAGCCAGCGGCGCGCTGCCGGTGCCACTGTAGAGTTTTACGACTTCCGGCGCGGAGCGAAGCGTTGACCGCTACACGCCATATCAACTGCTGTGTGATTGCCTTTGATTGTTTCAACTATGTATACATATATATCCGTTTCTTGTTTAAACATGGCAACGATCGAGGTTATTTTGCCGTCATTAATCCACACACACTCTTTAATGGTCCATTTACAGAGCATCCATGTACTCAGTACTCGTCTTTAAATCGAACAACATTACCCGTAATAGCTTGGATTGCAATAATCACCCCCCTTCCTTCCCCTTCTCTCTGCCGCATACTTTTCCGGCGTTTTTCTCTCGCACGATGTTACGTAATGGACCTGCCGCTGTTATCTAAAATATCCCGATCGACGGCTTATATATGTATGTTGTGTTTTTACAGCAATTACGCACGGAGATTGGTGGCGTCGTCTTCCATCCTGACGTGGCGACTTCCGACATAATAACCTCATTCGCTGGAGATGGCAAAAAGTCTTATTGAATACGTAATATTTAATAGCTCATCGATCGATTGATTACATTACTGTTTTGCTACAAAGACGGAATGAGATAGATTGGATGAGTCAAATGAGACGAGTGCTTAAGTGTTATTAACGTTCCCGTCGATAATAGTCGGCATATAGAACAAAAAAACGGGGATGAAATTGATTTTGATGCTGAAGGATATATAATACCACTTAAGAATCCTGATCGAATACCAACACTGTAAATTACATTATATGTACGTACCTATAAGACATAACTTGTGAATTCAATATATCTAGTATAATGAAATTAATTTGGTCTTTTTAATAACTTAAATGGCACGTCTTCATAATTATCAATATCCGCAAAAATACATTTTTTTTTACTACTAGATTCAATTTAGCTACACAATATGGCGCTGTGGGGTACAATGTGGAACAATTAAATTGCCTTTGTTCATAGAACTGTATCCGTGCGACAAGCACAAAGCATTCGCGTTTCATGATCTGCTTTTTCAATCCGCCCATAGGTCGCACAATCCTTGAGTCGACGTTGACGCTGACGTCAAAGGAATGGTCGGAACGCGCGCTCCGGTCGGGCGGAGTCATGGTTACGTTGCGGTTCGAACTTTAGTAAAATAACTTCATTAGTCTGTGGTGATATCGGCGTGGCGAGCTATCGGCCTCTATCAACACCTTATTGTTGTCTCCTTTGTGAGAGGATCTTGACGGTGCATTTTTGTCTATATTCAATTCGTACCTATGTAGATATGTTACTGCTAAAGATAGATTTGAAAGTAAAATGAAGTTTAGCTTGTTGTTTCTGACTTTATTTTCGAAAACGTAATGTTTGATATAATATTCATTTGTAATGGGCGGACTTAATTCCTGTTGATATCCTCTACCATTCAAATCTTGATGAACGTAAGACTTTGCGAACAGTTAAAACTTTTTTTCGTTGCATTTAAATTATTCATTGTGTTTAGGAAAATCTGTGCGCAAGCAAATTTCGCAAACTTTTGACTGAACCCATTCCAGTGAGTATCGGACCTGCTTGGGTAAGATAAGTGAGTAGAGTCTTGATAATCGTAATATTTGGAAAGCAGAAGCAACCTCAACGTGCCAGCGTCCATCAGCACTGATCCGCATGAATCACCACCGACTGACATCGCCCGTGCACTGAACGCGATTATTCTGTATCGATGCGTCGCCCATAATCGTCGGATAACGCCTTTTTTGTACCACTGACGCCGGCGCTACGACGTTATTTATAGACCCCGCCGAGATTGCAGGGCTTTGAAAGGCGAATAGTTTTGTATCATTTGATTCAAGTAGATCTCCTTATGGCATTAGACCGCGCTTAACAAACTCGGAGCTTGTTGAAATGAATGTGCAATAAAAACGGTCCAAACATCGTCCCTGGAAAAATACATGATTATTGAAACAAAATATGTACATGCAGTTAAAAAGTGACGAAAGATAATTTTGTTATATGTACTGTACGTAAACATTTTAAGATATGTATCTGTATATTATTATTATTATTATAGTGCACTCGGTAAATGATTGCTTTTAAGCTTAATAAATTTTATTTTCTGGTTAAACTATCAAGTTTTGTCCTTTGTCAAAATTCTTTATTTACTTTCGTTAGTTTTTAATGTCTCCGGTATTCGTCAACCCTACACAACTCCATTCCAGGATCTAATACATTTATGACATACGCGTCTCGTCCGCGCCGTGTATCGGATGCATTAGTTGAACTTACTCAATCCGATGTCAACCAGTTATCTGTGTGTACGTGAGATTAAGAATTATCCACGGAATGATAGATCGTGGAATACTGGCCCGTGTCGCGGATCGATCGATAATATCGATAACGATCGAAAACGAGATATGTTTAGCTTGTCGTCGAGATAGAAATATCGTGAATTTATCGACAGTTCAAGATCCCAGTAATGTTTGAGAGATTTGTCTCGCGCCGGCGTTGCATCGACGCATTTATGGATTGGATTAGATGGGAATGCGTCGATGCTATCATGATAAAAGTGATAACGTATATTAATAAGCATTAACTTATCAAAGTACTTATATCATGACACAGTTTAAGTGTGACGTTGGTTCAACTCGATATTCTTAACTAGATTTAATTACTCATGAGGTACCGCTTAACGCATATATTGTGATGACAACATCAATAAGTGTGTCAATGTAATAATGCAACTTTCCCAACATTATCGTGGAAGTGGACATTAATGTTGTAACACGTTGCGATGATGGAACTGGACCAGATAGAAAAGACACGTGTGACTTTACCTAATCGGTTGTCACGAGAGGAAGGTCTGCATGTTGGCAGCTTGGTGTAGATAAAATAGCGGAAGCGATGCCAATGAATAATTAATTATTCGAAGCGAAAGTGATCGCATTCGTACATGGCACGTGTGCACTCACTGTCAATGCCAAGGACGCTATTTCGCTCGTCAGCGGTCATCACGTCGCTGGCGGCCGCTCGCTCGCTCGGCGGCCGCTTTGCGTAACGTGCGTTTCACTGTTGATGCATTTCGCTAGGGTACATTTTCGTTCGGTTGGGAACTAGGTCATCATAGGTCGAGGTATGTTTCATTATCAAAATATTAATATACCTACTGTCACAAAAATATTCGAATTAGATATTATTTTTACTCATCTCGTAATTTGTTTAACTAGCTGAAACTAAATTATTTTTAAGATAGTCGTTTTGCACCAAACGAAGCTAACCTCCGAAACGGCTGGAACAATTTTGATTATACTTACATTGATTTAAATTTGACTCAAAGGAAAAGGCAATCGATCAGATGATTGCAAAAGCTTGGTTTGGTTGGGAGGAATCGTTAGCACTAATAAAATATAATGTATAATATATCGTTTCAAGTCACAGCAAATCCTGATGTGTAAAAAAAACAATACTTATAACATCTCATACTAAGATTACATGCCCTCAAATTCTAACTCCCAGCAAACGTGTTAAGCACCGTATCTCTATTAATTTCGTGTGTACATTACACGTGTAAATATTTTAAAAATTATTAGTAGTTGGTGATATCGTTCAACACTGTTTCTTCAACATGGATTTTATCAACCATTGCCTTATCGGCGCCACTAATGCAACCTACAAGTCGCCCGATTTACCAACATTGTCTATGCGCACCGATTTAAACAATAATTAGTTTAATTATTGTTTGATTGCATGTACGTATTTGTAAGAGCTAAGCGATTCCAAGTATTCACTTTGGTATTATCAGTGTAATAGATTCATTGTTTTTCTGAGAAAAGTATAGTAAACAGTGTGCTGACTGAGGCGAAAGTGATAGCGACCATACGCGGGCACGTGTACGCTGTTCCATTGCCAAGGACGCCATTGTGCTTGTCAGCGGTCATTTCCACACGTTGGGTAACATTTCGGTCCTCTACCATTGCTTATTCCCCAATTTATTCCGTTCGTGTTTTTGAATCTTCCTTATCATTATCGTCGCAATCGTTATTAATGACAGAATTGTTAAATTATGGAGGAAATCGATGTAAAGTTCTGTATAGGTTCTAATAGATATTATTACTTCAGCAATGATCATAAAGAAGGTCTCGTAGGATATCGCCGATGAGTTACTTTCACATACTGAAAATACTGCGGTTTGATACATAGGCAAAGTAAGCTTATACTACACCATAGATTGTATCGCCGCTTGCCATCGTGCAAAATTGCGGTAAGACGCTTTGCTAATAAAGTGTAAAAATTAAATATACCTACCTCAGTTTATTCCAATGTAAATTACTTCTAATTTATCCGAAGACGCTAAAGGCTCACACAGTTTTGTCTTATCATCAACATATAATTATAAATAGTGTTAGAGACCGAAAAAGAACACAGATGAATTTACATAAGTAAAAGTCCACCTAAAGTTAGTTTATAACTACTTAGGTTGTCATTTTAGAAAATTGTATATGGTAAGATTATTGATCTTTTACCGTTCCAAATTTCTACATCCTTTCAGCCGCTTTCAAGTTAGCATGGAGTTTCATAGCGTTCTTTTGAAACTCGTAGTGACATAGATTTAATTTGGAAAATTTCGGCTACACATACTCTTAGTATACTTATTATCACCGTACAGAATAATTTCAAAGAGACAAAAAAGAATCGTTTAGTTGTATGGGTTTCCAAAGTTAGCGGCTATAATAACGAAGGAGTAATCACAGCCTCTGTTGATGCATTGATCGTGCTGAGAGTGTTCGTTTCAAGCTGCGATACAAATCGCCGCGCGGTCAGCGCTATTAGCGCTACTGCCAGCTTGTTAGCGAGTGTTGATGCCCCGACGGTTATATGGAAAAATGAGTGTTTTATCAGCGCGGCGGTACCCGGGGCTCGCATATTCATAAAACTGACGGCCGATCATAAATACTTGTTGTTGTGACCGACCAATTGCCGTCGACTGGTCATTGTGTTGTCTGTACAACCGCTCCGAGCGGATTCCTCGTAAGTGATTACGCTGCTGTCGTGTTGCTTAGTTTTACCGTATGTTCGCTCGATGTTTGGGTATTGTTGGATTTTTTTAATATGATTAAATATAAACTTTTTAAATTTAAATGTCTAAGTCAGTTTAATTTCCATTTCTACGCTGTTAAGAATGAATATCATGTTCATAAGGATGAATATTAATGTTGGGCCTTTGATCGTTGTTGTCTCTCTCATTTTCAAGTTTAGCATAAGTACCTATCTCCTGCAATTGGTGGTTGGTTTGTTAAACATATCGACTATATCTTAAAAATTTACACTCCGAGCCATCACTAGAAACTTCAAGATGGAAAAATCCAATAGTATCTGACCCCGGATCTAAGTCGGGACCTCTCGATTGGATTGGATCGATTCGCGACTAGCGCTTGCAACCACTCGACCAACGAAGCAGACGAATACAATATTTATTTTATTTCCTTAGCAACATGTGTAGTGTGTCGAAATCTCAAGTTCAAGCTGTTTCTGATTGTCAGTAGTCCTTGGGTTTTCGGTTGGTGGAGTGTCTGCCAGCTGTCGCGGCAGGTGCGCGCCGTTCGTCGAAAATCCCTTGCCGTTGCGAACTGCGGCGGTGCATCTGCCCGTTGCCGGCTCGAAAACGGCCATTACAATATTTAAAGGCCAATCTCAGATCCTTTCGGACTTGTTTTGTCGAATTAAGTGGAAGATTTTATCGGTGCGATCTGATTTTAAGAGGTTTTTGTGCAGATAATTGCCATCGGTTCGCTTCATGTTCGTAACAGAACTTCAGATTTGCGATGGCTATTTATCGAGTAAATAATCGTTAATGCCAATTTTATTGGTGACTTCATTTTATTTTAAATCTTCACTATTATGTGTAAAGTCAGTAAAATGAAAATAATTAAAATAATACATGTATCCAACAAGTTGAAATAACAGGACTCGATTAAATCGCGAACCGTCGAAATTCGCATATATGTTTTATATTGTAAACTTTCCCCAGAGAGGCCTGACCTACTTTAGGGTGTGTGTCTGTAGGGCAACTCGTATTGATCCTTTCACGGCTCCACGCCCTTTGTTCGGGGCTCGCCTTCACCTTTTGTGATTTTACGCAATCTGTTTAGTTTGTTCCGTTTGGCTTATTCAAATCGTTAGAGGGTCGCAATCTCGGAGGGTTGTATTAAGTGAAGCTTAGTGTTACGTGATAAAGGGAAAATTGTATTACTGAACAGGGGTGTCGGCCGGTTGAAAATCTACCCTGATCTTAAATCGTCACAAATTTCGTATGAAAATAAATTGCCGTAAAATTGCGTCATCCCTTTTTAAATTGCGCAAGAATAAAACAAGGGCGGACATCTTAAAAAATATATTACACTTTTAAGTTAAAAAAGAGATCGTCTACTTATGACACTCACTCAAGGTACAAATAGGACTTTAATACGGTTGGTTTTTACGATAAAATTTATCATATAAGGATCAAATACAATAAAACAACACTGGTCGCTGTGGCATACAAATACACTCCTTTTTAACAGTAACAATATCCACGTGCAGAAAGTCCACCGCTGTGTGGATCAGTTCTGGATATTATTGAAATATAAATTCCACAAATGGACGGTGTTCCATCAACGTATTAATAATTTATATTAGTCCTGTTCATATAATTTTAATCTTCAACTAATAATCGCTTAACTTTTCAATAATAATTACAATAATACGGGCGTGATGTCTTTCATGTTCTCGAACATTCCATGTTGTTTCACTAGCATGTGTGGAGTTTTGTTATGTTTCATTGGCCTGGCTGCATTCCCGCTTAGGTAATAAAATTCGCTACGATATATCAGGATGCACTCGTATTGCGCTTAGTGTAGTGTTACCAATAGTTAAGTATTTAAAAGTAGGATATATATATATATAGACAAGAGAATACTGCGAAGTGTAGAATTATATCTGAAGTAAGTTGAATTTTGTCATATACCGATTTTGTATTATTCTGGACGTTTCATCACTATGCTGACCCTTTTCATACAAGTTCACGGAAAAATGATTAAATACAGAGGAACAAGGGTTTTTAAATAATTTCTTTGTCACGTTGTCTCTTTATTGAAAGCTATGCAATTCCACAGTCCATTAGATAGAGGTAAATTGTCCTAGAGCTGAGTTGTAATTTGGTGTTCCCAGTGGCAAAGCGTTGACAGCTCGGTTAGCCGAGCGCCGGCCCAGGCCGACGCCGAGCTCCCGCGCGCTAATTGCGAGCGCGCAACGAAAGCTCAGATTTATACTTCGCTTGGAATTAGTTGCGCTGCCTCGTCGCTGCTACGCCATTTGTGGAAATTATGCTGCTTTGAATATTTCCTACATTGTTAATGATTTATTTAATGGTTAATGACTTGAACAGGGAATAGGTTATTGGTGTTTAACCCATTCTTACCTAAATACATGGTTGGATCAAAGTCTAGTAGTGCTGCACCATTTGTGTCTTACAGTCGTTGCTACTTCTAGCCAATTTAACGTCTGCTTTATTATGCTTAGTTTGATTCCCTTGGTTTTAACGATTCCATCTCTTATCGCGCGACTCTTGACAAACTCCATCGCGAAGGTGCTGATCGCGGGCGGCGTTCACTGGCGCGTATTTCATGCGCGGGAGCAATTATAGTGACTAATGTCCCGCTAACGGCCGCCGCTGGAGATGTTTATCGCCCGCAGTTTGTCGGCCCGAAATTGCCCAATTACACGAGTCCACAAATTACGCGCACCAGCTCATGGGCCAGCCGATTTACTGATCCCGTCGACATGTGCTTTATTACGTAACACGCGTCAATTTGCTTGTTTGTTTACCTGTTCGGCGGTATGTCGTAATCTGGCACTCTGATTTGATGATGCACTTACACGTTCTTCGATTTTTGTTCGTGATCTTTAACTCTCTTTGTAGGTATGATCTGTTTTGGCTCCACAGCAGTATTTTACCGTTATGATTATATCTTTCAAAAAGGATTGAAACAGCCTTTTATACCACTGATGTTTTTGAATTTTTCACCAACCAATGTTAAGGTATTGTAAAATCGAATTGTAAGATTCTAATAGGTCACGCTTTGTTCGCAGAGGAAAATTTGCGTCGGTGCGCAAGATCCGACACCTGGTGTCGGGCGAGGAGTACGCCGCGAAGTTCATCCGGAAGAGGAGGCGAGCTGCGGACACCACACGCGAGATCCAGCACGAAGTGGCCGTGCTCGCTCTGTGTTCAGACTGCACGCGAGTGGTGCGCTTGCACGAGGTGAGTTAGACACTTATTATAGACGATTGGAGTGCAAATTAGCCAGCGTGATGATTTAAAAAGACTTCGTTGATGAATTTATGATGAAAATGATTTAAGTAGGCTTGTAGGAGAGTAATCTTGATTAAAGTTTGTGAATTATAAATGAAGATTCGTGATTTCCGTTGTTCTTTTGTTACAAGCACTAGAATTATGATGGCTGTAACTGCATACTTAAATGTTTCCAAAAAAGCAATAATTACCACGCGCAAACTTCAAAAGCACTTACAGCATTTTTTTAAATGACGTTAATAGTAAAGCTTATTGTTGTTAAGACATGCATGGTATACAAGGTACATAGTAAACGTTGTTTAATGAGGAAGCGCAGACAGTGGTATGCGTAATATATTATTGTAATTAAGTCTCAGTTTAGAGCCTCGGGATATGCATACATTATGCTAATTAGCTGCGTAATGTAAACACGCAAAAAGAATAACGTTTAAAGACGCAAAACGTGTTAATGGACGCTCCTGCTATTTTTGGATCTCTCGACACCCGTAAACAAATGTTTAACTTTTGATGTAGGGACGATATTATGTTATGTTCAAATATTAATAAACATAGCTGTAACATTTTTACAGTGCTTTGTACGTATATTGTTTACATTTCATTGTAAATAATAAATATGGTCTTCTTACTTTTATTATTACCGTAGTATGTAATCGACGTAAAATTAAAATATATGTTTATTTCACGTTTTAGGTATACGAAACCCGATCAGAGGTCGCAATAGTACTGGAGCTATGCGCCGGGGGTGAGCTGCAGCGTTTGCTGGACGAGGAGGAGCGGCTCTCCGAGGGCGCGGCCAGACGGGCGCTCCGCCACGTGTTGGAGGGCCTGGCGCACCTGCACGCGCGGCGCCTCGCCCACCTGGACCTCAAACCGCAGAACCTACTGCTCTCTGCGGGTGGCGAGGAGCTACTAATCTGCGACTTCGGCATCAGCCGTGCCATCCAGCCCGGCGCGCACGTCAGGGAGATATTGGGCACGAGAGACTATGTTGGTGAGTATACCATCTCATTTCGCACAATTTGTTTTTAATAGCACATAGAGCTTACTAATACTGTGTGTTAAGAATGTTTTTTTAATATTATAATAGCAGTCGAAAAAAGGCAGTTCATCTGTGTTGGTGGTCCCCGTTGTATATATTTATATAGGTGAGTATGTATATCTCACTTGCACCACGAATTTATTAGACGCACATAACAATTTTTCACCGTCGCCCAGGGCGCGGTGGCCGACCTTCGTTACCGTAGTTTATTATTTTGTCCTCTTCACTGTGTTTACTTGTGTGTGCATAAATTATTAAATATATAAAATGTAAAGAGATGGCGGTCGCTGGGTTATGTATTGTATGTATGTCGTGACGGTTTTTTTTTCTTGTAAAATATTTTCAATAACCTACATGTTTTGAAAGTTTGCTGTGCACATAAATAACTAGACACGTGTAACCAAGTTTAATGATTTCCTCTAAATGCAGCCATCAATCTATAGGTGCTTGTAGCCGTTTATAAAACAGTGATAATAAATAAGTTTAACTTTCGGCTTTGCACAAGTAAAATACTAGCTCCGGTTTTGATGAAATTAGATATTGAGTTATTGTAGTTCTAATTACGAAGTTTCATTCAAAATTGATTTTTATATTAACCTATTAACCTACCTACATATTTCGCAATAAAGGTGTACTGTATCTTATTATGAATAATAAATATTTTAAGGAATTATTTGAAGACAGTGGAATTATAACAGTTAGTTTATAAAATAAAAATGTCAACAGTCGAAATTATTTCTATATTAAATTCATTTCATACAGTTATAACGTATATCCGCTCAATTTGATAATTTGTATAGAGCGTCAAGTAGCCAAGTTACAACAATCGCGTGTTAACATTAATCACTATTACATCTGCTCGTCCGTGCCGCTCACGACATTAAATTAGAAATCCCATAATGGTATTACCATGGCGTCGATTTGCGTAACTGTAAGTAGGGTAATGCATCAAGATGACGCGTGATCCACTTTCCAATGATCGTAACATTGACTTACTACATGGCAATTGGCGGCCATAGACAAAAGATCACATTACACGTCCATTACATTAGTACTCACCACCTATTCCATGGGACGTAAACGTAACTGGTGAAACGGCGGAGTGTACTGCACTCCTCTGCCTACCTCTTCGGGAATTATAGGCGTGATGATGTTACAATGGTGTGTAACGAAAGATTACGTAATGTTTTCTGATCTACATATTTAATTAAGGTGATTAATGAAATATTTAATATAATTATTATATAATATTTGTAAAATACACATATTTACGTAGCCCTCCAGCTAGGTGGAGTGGCGATATACCCAAAGTAGCTAGCAGTGGTTTCACATGAAAAGCAGAAGATTGAGCTCCTCATTTAATCTAATCAATACACAATATTTTTTTTACAAATATTTTCATACAATATTTTTTTTACAAATAGACACGATATAAAAATTGACATGTGACACATTGATAGAATTGGTACATTTTAATCGTAGCGCCCGAAATCCTGTCGTACGAGCCACTGTCCCTGGCGGCGGACATCTGGTCGGTGGGCGTGCTGGCGTACGTTCTGTTGAGCGGCTACTCGCCCTTCGCCGGCGACACCAAGCAGGAGACGTACCTCAACATCGCGCAGTGCCAGCTGTCCTTCCCGCGGGATCTCTTCCGCGGCGTTTCGCAGCGCGCTGTGCAGTTCATCAGGGAGACGCTTGTTGTAGATCCAAAGTAAGTTAGAGGAAGTTAGTGGGTTGAGTGGGGTACACGTACAAAACTTATCGATTCAAGTCATATATATGAACTTGAAATAGCAAATAACAAATTTCGCGTCAGTTAATCGAATGTGGAAAAATGAGTGTAACTGTTGACACACACCTCCTATCTCAAACTGTAGGAGTAGAGCTACTTCCTAAACAAATTTAAAATTGAGACGGTTCTTCTCTGTTCTGAAATTCTATAAAAAGCGAAGTGTGTAAATTAATGCTACCTGATATTTAGAATTTTCGTCGTAATCAATCGAGTTTTTTTTTATCACCTTTCAGGGGTCGTCTCACCGTGGAAGAGTGCCTGGAGCACCCCTGGTTGAAAGACGAGTCGGACATCCCCAGCGCCATAGTCGGCGTCGGGTTCGGTGCGACCGAGCTCGGCAGCGACGACGACGCCGACACCGACCATATCGGCGTCAACGGCGTTAACGGCGTCAACGGAGCTGCCGTCAACGGCGTTAACGGATCTAGCGTTAACGGCGTCAACGGAGTCAATGTCAACGGGGCCAACGTCAACGGCGTTAACGGAGTCAATGGCGTCACTAGCGTTAGTAGCGTTAGTGGCGTCAATGGCGTCAATGGCGTCAACAGCGTGAGTGGTATTACCGAAGTGAACGGCCACAGCCCCGTCAACGGCAGCAACGCACACGAAGCGCACAACGGCGCGCACGACGACACCGGTGAGCTTTCGGATATAAACCAATACAATATTTATAAATATAATGTTATTTAAACTTCGTCACCTTACAAACGCTCGTGCTACCCCTGCACCTGGATACACTTATCAAGACAAGTAAATAAACATTTGGAATAGATTTAACAATTTGTGATATGGAACCATATCTCAGATGCTACACTATAATGTTGTTAAAAAAATCAAATGTCTTTGAATCCACGGGAGACGCATTTTATTTTGCAATTAATGTTTGGTGGGATTTGGTGCGGCATATTATTATGTATTGTGGTTTCTTGCGCAGAGACAGAGGAGCGCGACAAGCCGCTGAAGCACGCGCACGCGAGGGACTTCTCGCCGCCCTTCCCCGACGCACCCTCCACTCCCAAGGTGAGCGTGCACCTAGCTTTTCCATCCGCTTGCTACTTCAGAAAGGTACATCTACTTCTGAAAGGTAAAGTAGATAAACATTTTGTTCTCATGTTAGAACTTGTAACAATAGGTCACGTAAAGTACCGTTCCGTGCAGGTGTCGCGCAAGTCGCACCCGCACCCGCCGTCCGTGCTGGCGCTGTGCAAGAAGTTCCAGCCCGACTACGAGAAGCCGGCCAAGCTGTCGCACGCGCACGCGCACGGCGGCGACTGCGCGTGCGGCTGCGGGCTGCGGCTGCGGCCCGCGCGGCCGCCGCCGCCGCCCGACCGCGCCGTGCTGTGCTAGCGCCGGCCGCTCGCCGCGCTGCTGGCCGCGCTGCTGGCGCGGCTGCTGGCGCGCGCCTGCGGCCGCTGCTGCGCACACTGAACTGTCGCGCCCGTCTCCCGACGGGACGCTTGGCGCCCGTTA
>DWMO01000038.1:0-13513 GCA_018245175.1 Elbella theseus
ATGAAAATACTCTTCGTAACTATACAAGTTCAAAGGTACATGGTCAATGTGGTGATTAATTTATTAAAAAATCTATGTATGTGAAACGGGCTCTTGGTTTCTACAAAACAAGTTTTAGCTCAAATGGCTGCCTTTAAGTTGTTTCAACTTATTTATTTATGATATTAAAAAATATTTTACCAGCAATATCATTTTCATCCTTTGCTTTGGCCAGTTCTTGTTCTGCCTCCAATACGTACTTGCCGATTAAACTGCAATATAGGTACATTCAAAAATAGTTTGTTGCCTTTATGTTAAATAATTGTCACATCAAATTGTGATATATAAATAAAAAAACCTAACATCATGCCTGTAATTCCCGAAGGGGTAGGCAGAGGCGTGTAGTACACTCCCATGTTTTACCACTTACTTTTACGTCCTATTAGATGGTGAGCCTAATGCCATACACGGGGCACAGATTCAGACTGAATCATTATTAGACATTCTAAATTAGAATAATCCCATAGTATCCGTCCCGAGATTTGAACTCATGACCTCCCGATAGGCGGTCGTGGTTGTAACCACTGGACCAACGAGGCAGTCGATGTGATCAATACATATACAATTAGGTATATGACAAAATATAGGTAAATGAAAGTACGATACTAAATAAAATATTATTCACCTGTCTAAGCTGTCGCAGTGCTTGACTAGCGAGAACCAGGACGGCGTGGTGAAGAGTTTCCACATGTGCAAGCCGGATTCGCACTTGACAATCGCCTCCGTTGCCTTCACCAGGTTGTGATACATCCACGACACATCGCACTGGCTGTACACCAGCTCTGTGTCCATCATAGTGAACTTCTTCGAGAAAATCAGCAGACCTAGATTTTTTTTAAGATTATGAATTTACAAACAGTGTTCACGCATACCTACGGTACTACAACCAATTGGTAACTCGGTTTTCATTCATGAATTAAGTACAAGGTTTTAACTGTTGATGAAGATACCTACCAATACAGTCAAACGTCCACTTATGCAGTTCCTTGTGCAAGTCCTTGGAGAGTTCGTCCTGATAATTCCTCAAGTTGTACACTTTCTGGGTAAATTTATCGCACATTTCGTAGATCGTCCGGACATGTTGCTCCATGGAGGTCTGGATCGGAGTATACAGCAATTCTCGTTGGCGAGTCCACTCTTCGCCTTGACTGTCCACCAAAAATTTTTTATAACATATTTTTTCCTATGTAAAAAGTTAGTAGTACGATATTTTTCTCGGCAAGTTACCATAACTAATTTTAACATTACACTTCCAACACCCATTAATGTAGACAGGGGTTAATTTTTCGAATAAGTTTCAGCACCTTTAGTTTATCGAAATATTTTTAACAGCTGGGCGGTCAGAAACTACAGAATCCTAAGAACAAGGGTTAACGATTTACGTTGTTACATTTGTGTTATGATTCAATACACTTATGTTGGGAGTACACGTCTGCAATCCAGTCAATTTCCTGAGGGAATGTCAAAACCCTAACCCTAAATTGTACTTGATAGCACATAAGAAGTTTAGTTCGGGTATAGTTCTGGATTTATTTAAATTTTTCTATCAACTTATAAAAGTTGAAGTTATTTAAATAATCCCTTGACATACCTACAAAGCTTTAGCCTAGTGGAAGAGTACAAGTTATTTCTTAACAAGCAAAATAGTACTAACATAGTAAACAAGCCTCCGTAATTATGGTTTCTATGCTCCGTTCTGTACTTCTCCAGGGAATCGAGGGCGGACCTCACAGGGACATCTCCTTCCATGCCATAAACTTTTTGAATGTGGTCAGGATGGTTAATGAGCACAATGTCCCCGCCCACGGGGCTAACGAATCGGACCACGGGACCATATTCGTCGAAAAGGGTTGACAAATTCTTTAAGGATTTTCTGTCGCTTATATATGTACCTGTTAAATGCGAAATGAAAAGTGTGATTTAAATACGTTGAAGCTCCAAAATTAAACTTTGGAGTGGACTTGGGAAGCCACGTCATGATCCTAAAAGTACCCAAATGCGGGTATAAAGGATGAACAAAATATAGTATGTTCTTTTCATATAACACACTTCAGGAATAATTCTGCGGGATTAGTCAGACATTTGCTTGAGATAAACTTACGTATATTTTGATAACACAGTTCAATCATAATTAATTAGACTTATAGATATCCAAATTAGTAGAGAACCTGCCCACGGTATAGTGTGAAATGGGCGGGGGGCAAAAAATAACGTGTCTTAATGCGGTTCACAAGGAAATATTATTTAGGAGATAATATATCTGACGATGTTTCAAGTTGTTATTTATATACAAAATATATCTGACAATAATACAGTATTAAGAGTTTTTTGTACGTCGCAATATTGTTAGTTTTAAGTTTGCGCTTGTTAGGCAATATTTAGTTAGATCAAAATCTGAAAATTTTAAAACTGAAAATGTTTTTTAAGGTATGGAAATGTTACAGTATAAAGGAGAATACAATCTGTTATTACTTAAATGGGCCATAGGCTCATTAGGCAGGAGTATTATAACAAGTTGAAAAAAAGTTACATCACACCTGTAATCCTCGAAGGGATACGTTGAGGTAAGGTACATTCCCGCGTTCGCGTCTTATAATTATTATCGAGTTAAACAATTGGGACTGGCGGCGATTTTTAATATATTTATTGCAATTATATGCTATTTATCTGTGCCGTATCACGACCAATAACGTAACGAGTGTTACACGATTTCATTTTGGTATTGGGATCATTATTTAGTTATCATAGGAAAGGTTTTTATACTAACCGACTTTAAGACCCAGCGTAAGGATACAAGCTGTGACTTGAGTACCAAACTCAGAGAGATAGTGACGAAAACCAGATAAGTATTTTAATGACTTCGGACCTGGCACACTGTCAAACGATAAAACCACCGGTTCCTTGTTACTTAGTACCATCGGCACCACCCTCGACGCAGGAAACATATCTTCCATTACGTTTTGGTCTTTTTTGGGTGACACATCTGCGGTCGCTGCATCCTGAGCGTTAACACCACCAATATCTAATGGTTTCGCTGTTTGAAGTTGAATTCTTTCCCAAGAAAATAATCTCGTGTATTGCCCTAAATTTCTTTTTATATATAGTAAATATCTCAATTGGCTGCCCATTATAAGCTGTATTTTTATGGAAGAGCACCGGAACAATTTTTCCTTAAATATAGCTTGACGTATCTTTAAAATTTAAAACAAGCGAACGTTTAAATGTAATACATAATTATGTGACTGTTTATTTTTACCGCCAGTACATTAATGTCAGTGCAAGTGTTCATAGCTGTATGGATATTTTACAGTACATAGTAGTTTATTTCAAATTACATTTATAAACAAATATTGGCTACTTTAAAAAGTACTATGGCTAAAATATAAGTTGTGTAAAATACAGTACATTAGACATTCTAATAAGATATTCCCTGAACATACTTGTTGATTATATGATAGAGACTGTAAATTCTATTTGATATACAATGGTAACATTATTTGAATCTGTCAAATCTGCGCAGTAGGAATATTGAATGGCAAGAAAAGATTCATTTTGTAAGTTTGGCAAGCGAAATCGACAAGGCGAGACAGTGGACAGCGACTAGTGTAGTAGATGGCGGGAGTGATCTCGTGTGATATAACTGTGTTAGATTAGGTTTTAAATTTTAGTGTATATTAAAAAAATAGTTATAAAAATGACTAGGTAATACTACTTTTGTGTAAAAATTGCATGGTCGCAATTCCTTTGGTCGAGCACACGGCTCAATGTCCAGGCATTGCGTTGAATACGTCCGCTCGGATTATTTCGTCTATAAAAGAGCGTCTTTGCTATTCCAGAGCTAAAATAGAACTCGGCGACGTGACACCGCATAACATAAAACAGTTGAAGAAGCTGAACACGTTCGTGTTCCCAGTGTCGTACAATGACAAGTTCTACAAGGATGTATTGGAGGCTGGTGAATTGGCAAAACTCGCGTATTATAACGATATCGTGGTGGGAGCGGTTTGCTGTAGGATAGACACGTCGGAGAACTCCAGAAGACTGTACATAATGACCCTGGGATGCCTGTATCCGTACAGGCGACTTGGTATAGGCACCCTAATGGTAGAACATGTGCTCAAGTATGTAGAACAGGACGGGAATTTCGACAGCATTTTCTTGTAAGTACACATATGTAGTGATGTTTATGAAGTTTCACTATACTCTTTACATTTCTAATAATTCTGGTAAGTTTATAAATTTGATAATACATAACCTTCAATTGTAAATATACTGTTCTCATTAAAGTAAATTAATTTTTTATCGTTAGTTGTAACCTATTAGGTGTAACAATATGACTCATAATATGATTTAAAAAATCTATTTAAATGCATGATCGCCTCGTTGATCGAGTATTAGTAGGCGCGACTTCTGATCGAGACGTCCTGGGTTCGAAATCTGGGTCGAGTACTATTGCATTTTCTAATTTAGATTTTCTTGTGGTTACCCAAAGTCTGGATTTGTGCTTGGTGTAAGTCAATAGGCTTACTACCTATTACATGGTGGGATGTTAACATAATTGTTGAAATGTGGGAATATACACCTCTGCCTACCCCTTCGAAAATGACAGAGTACTATAACATCATGTTTATTTCAATGCATTATTTGCAACCCCATTTCTACGTGTGATTCTAACATTTTTGACTTTCAAGTTTGTATGCCTAAAGTCATGATTTTGAAGTCATATTTTGTTGCATTGTAATTGCTATTGCCCAAACACTAAAATCCTTTACATAACATGAGTAAAATATGAAATAAGTTTGATATTTTAGGCTGACATAGATTGATAGACTGGTAAGTTGCAATGCATTGAGTGTCTCATGAACTGACTCCAGAATGGTTAACAACAATGTCAAAGTGAATGGAAAAATTGTCTAATCCACTATGCTAAAAACTGTAGAACTGCAATTGAAAATATTGTATATATTTTTATATAATATCACAGTATTATCCGAATAGGTTGGTAGATAAGTGTGCCTAGTAAACTCTCACAGTTCGCTGGTTATTAAATATCACCCTATGAAATAGATGATGAACCTATTGCTATATACTGGACACTAATCCAGATTCCTAGGTACTATTGAGAATTTCAAGTTTAAAAAATCAATAATACTAGAATAACACCTTATAAATCCAATTTTCTTGAAGAATTGTCTTGAAATAGTAACAGTTGAATTTAGTAACTTTAGCCTTTTCTGAGATAACAGTCATATATTGATTGGCTATATTATCTGTGGGCTCTTTCTTGCAATTAATTTCACATGGTTACTGCTTGTTCGTGGTGTCTGTAGTAATAATTATTGTTCATGTTCTTATATTTACATTATTAATATGCAGGGATTTCTTGCTTGTGTGAAATGCCTACAATATTGAGTATATTAAAATCTCTCAAATGAATCAAACTTTATGGCAACCTATATGTAGTACAAATGTGCAATGTTCTCACATTTTTTATTTTAATAATAATGTGTGAATCTGATTAAAATTTCAGGCATGTACAAGTGAACAATGAGGGTGCAATAGATTTTTACAAGAAATTTGGCTTTGAGATTGTAGAAACAAAAGAGCATTACTACAAGAGAATAGAGCCCGCTGATGCCCATGTTTTACAGAAGACTATAAGAGCACCTCAACCTTCCACTCCATTAGTCAATGGAACAGTTCCACATGCGAAAACAAATGGACATGATTGAACACAAAATATGCGATTGATGTTCTCATTCAGTCTCAAATCTGGTGTACAAGCAAGTGATGATAATGCGAATAATAGTCAAGTAACTCTGTTTATATATACAGATACAGTAAATTAAGCTATTTTGTATGTTGTAATGTAACAATTGTGATAGTGTAACTCTAAATAAAGATTGTCCACCTGGGACTTGAGATCAACAGCTGAGGAGGGAGGACATGAAACACGCACACATTCTCAAACATTTTCTGTAGTAAAATTGAATTATTTCTGCTAAGCATTCAAAAGTTTGATATTTCATTATTCAATGTAAGGAAATGTGGTATGCCTACATGCTCTTTCGATTCTGTTATTGAAACACTGTAATAATAACAGCATGATTTCAAGGTTACACTTTCATATTTATTACACTTCAATATATTGTAATGGGTATGATGTATGGTAGGTTGTGGTTGTGGATACATTGAGGCCATAATTATCATGTGTATTATGACTGACACGACTGACGTCAGGTGTTCATGTTTTGTACAGATTATGCAATGGTAAGTTTTTGATTTTGCAACTGGAAAATATATACAGTTGCACATACTAGTAATGTGAAATAGTTTTAAAATTTCCTGTATCCAACTGGTAACATTGTGGGTGACTTTTAGATTGTTCAAATTTTCTAAAGAAGTTCATATTGCATTTATGACCACACTTATGCATGTTCTCAAGAACAGCAACTGATTTAGCCTAAACTATGTATTTTGTTTAGATTTGAAATTGTTTGAGATAATAAACTGAAACTTGGCAGCCCTTCACATGCAAAACCCTATTTTCAAGACTTTAGTAAATAATTTTATTATGATATGTATATTTATAGAACAATTCTGTCATTAAAAAAATTACACACACTTCAATATGCAAACGAATTTTTTTGTCTGATAAAAATGTATTTGTAAAGTAATTAATAAAATAATAGCTTTAGGCATTCTTTTAACTATCCTTGATGGCATAAAATTTTTGTCCATTTTTTACGATACTTGTATAATAATAATAATGTAAGTTTATGAAATAAGTATTGTTTTGATTTTGCTAAGAAAATATTCCAGACCGGTGTAAAGTGACTGAAACTTGTGACTTCGCAAGTAAGTGGTATGGTTTCAGCATGATCTCTATCCAACAATTATGTAAGAAATTTAAATGTAATGAACTCGCAATATTACAGACCATACTGTTTTAATTCCTTTACGTTAACTATTATGTTGCAAATCTGTCGGTTGTCTAAAATATTTTGGACTTGTAGCTTGTCAGCTATAACTATCGTATTATCGTCCCATAGCACACAGTGAAATAATGAAAGAACTAATTTACTATGTTCCTATTTTATTTATTTAATGGTTGTTTAAACACATGTTTTTATGTTAAGTGGGTGTTTATAGTAAACAAGATCTGTATAAATCATGATCCAAGTTCCAGTCAAATGTCCCCTTGATAGTATGTCAGAGCAACAAAGGTGTAATTGTCGTACCTAAATGTTACATCATGTTACTTTTTAAAATATGAGCACTATCAAATCAACCTATCTGTAGAATAAAGTTACTTCTGCATAATAGTTAGTATATCATATATAACTTTGTTCTATGGATAGGTCGAAATACACTTCTCAAATTTGGCATTATTGTGTACAGATGTTTCCACTGTGTGTATTGGGCATTAGAGGATTTTCCTTGTACTACAATTGAATGTTACCAAAAAGTCAATTTATCCTTGTCAACATACTGTTAAGTAAAATTTGTAAAATATCGTCATTCATTTCAACTAGCATTAGTACAATAAACATGATTAACAATATCTTACTTTCCTTTTATTATTTCCTCGGCTTTGTCCGACAATGTTGTTTCTTAGCTGTCGTAATTCATGGGTTTTTAAGATTGTCATGTTTAAATATATATATTTCTTTAAATAGAGAAGGCGGTTTACTTCCATGTGTACATATGAGTGCATCGGCGGCATATTACGATGTTCTTTATATGGGACTGTGGGATTGATTATAGGTTTAAGTATTAAGGATTTAATTCACCAAACGTTTTAGTTTCTTGGGCATTAGGAAAGTAATTTATAAACTGGGCTAACATTTTGCTCAAAGTACTATGCCCGCAGTCTTGGCGCCAATCAATGTCGAATTATCTTATTGATGACAACTTATTAACACTATAGCAGTGCTATAGTTAGTCATATTCGATATCAGCTGCAGGTTTCTGCGAGGCGAAGCGGCCGATTGCGACACATTGAAAATGTCATATTTTTGGATATCTAAGAATTAAAATCAGCTTGTTAACATAATTTGCTTTATTCTATAAAAATATTGTTTAACAGTATATTTTCATAAACAACAAAACAAAAAGAAACAACAGTAAACACATTATATATTATATTCGTGCATTTAGAATACTGCTATGCTTTTATAAAGCTTCAATTCACTATCACAGTCACATCATATCGCTTGTTTTAACTAAATGTGAAAACTCAATCCTCTTTAAATAAAAATAGAAACGAACAAAGGTTGCAAATTAGAATGAACAAAGGTTACAAATAGGTATTACAGCGCTGTCTTCTACTTAACAGTTTAATGCAGTATACACATTCGTGCCTGTCATAGTGTGGATGCAATGAAGTTTTAATGGATCTGGGATAAACACCTCCACATAAGTTAGCAAAATTTCAAACGCATAATATACAACACGGAGAAATCAACTTGGCACTTGCGAGGAATGCCCTTCGCCTCCGTTATGTGATCCCTTCAGTCAATGCCTACCTCGGTACAAGATTACAACTTCGGTATTAGGTCGTCACAGCCAGGTGGCTAGTTAACTTCTGCGAGTTATAAAAAGAGTATTTATAGTATGCGTATGAATTGGTGACAATGTTAAAGTGTTATTAGTTTCACGTTGGTTGAAAGTAGGTCACTGTCTCTAGTTTTTAAATACTCGATGTGATTTGTAACCTTCATTAGATAATTTCCTTGCGCTGAGTAATTTTTATACAAATGAGAACTTTATTCTTATATGACATATTTTGAGATGCAAAGGACTATATTTTATTGTACTTAGAAGGAGAGGGGACGACTACGACGAGTCACAGTTGTATTATCTTTAAACTTTCAACGTGGTGTTATAGTAATAGATGAAATAGAGCAGAAAACAAACCACAAAGTAAATATTATGTTGCGCTAATATACCAAATTTTTAGCAGTCCACTGAATTGTTACTGAAGTAGGTACTCTATCAAAAATATACAACAATAGGATTGAGCATATCACACTGCATTTTCAAATCAACGACAAGTAACGGTCGCGCCGAACATATTATTAAAAATTAAGTGTTTATACGAAATGCGAGAGTTGTACATAAATAACAATAGAAAGTATTAAAATTATTAAAACGAACATATCGAACTAACATATCATGCAGCATGTATTTCCCCTGAAGGGTAGGCACAGAAGTGCAGTACACTTTCAAGATTCACTATGTGAGCCTATTGCCCTACAACGGGCGCAAATGCGTCTGAGCTACTACTGGGAACTACCACGTTAGAGAAGTTTTAATAATACTTTGACCGATCGGGAGATCGAACTCAAGACCTCTTGGTCAGCAGTCGCGCTTGCAACTACTTGACCAATGAGGTAGTAAGTGTATTCAATCATTTTCGACAAATAATAAATGCAACGCTGTTTCAAAAAAAAAATTACGGCTAGTACGTTAGGAGAGTACCAACAAGCGGTTTTAAGTTAGCAGTTCGAACTTTTCCTTGTGGACTTCAGTAATCACATTATAAAACAATCTGTTAGTTTCCGCACAAATCCAATACTACATTAGTTTCGAACATAGAGTACCGCGCGCTCTTAAGCAAATTGTGATGTAATAAAAAAAATAAAGTGGCAATAGGTTCACCGCCAACTTAATATTGACATGTTACAATATTGTTAAAGCCACAAACAGAGCACTGCGTTTGACAAACAGTATGCCTCTTACGTTTTGTTAAGCAGACATTAATATTAAAAAATAAAATATATACTTCTCGTGTATTATCACAAATGAGGCACAAAGAAACAAAAGAGAGCCAAGTATAACAATGAAATATTTACATCAGATAATATAAATAATAGTTGTGTATTCGAGACAATTATATTTAAGTACAATAAGCTCTTGATAGCGGTACAGTCAACAACAACCTAGACTTACCTTTCAATAAGTAATTTTCTTAAAAACGCATGTCTGTTTCTTGTTGACTGTACGAATGCAGTTTTGGTACAGTAAAGCTACAACACGCAGAAACCAACCTGGCCTTGCGAGGAGTGCGCTTCCCCTCCCGGCATTTGAATCCGTCTACCAATAGGTACCTACAGGACGGTTGTAAACTTAGCTATTGTTACAAGAGAAATAAATCTGAAAATGTGATAAACCTAAATAAATGCTTTTTATGCAGATAGTACGTGATCAACATAGCGAGGTGCGCTGTTCATTTCTGAGCATTATAAGTTAAAAAGATACGGCGTTGTGTGCCTTTTGAAATGAACATTTTGTTTACAGAGGTGACAATAATAAGCGCAATGCATTATTTGAAGCCTCAGAACCCTGAAAAAAGTCAATTCAAGATCAGGACTTCTTCAAGCATTGCTGTCAGGTTTGAATAAAAGTATTGATTAGTTTTGCGTATTGATAATGTTCTAGATAGATGCTTTTCCCGGCTGAGACCAAGACTCACCCATCTTAACACAATAGGTCAATTACTGGCTGACGGGGGAGTCAGAAGACCACAAAAACGACGAGTGTGTATAAAGAGCGTGATTAAAGAAGAAGCACGGCCGGTCTATGAATTTAGCATATTATAAATCGTTACGGCAGTGTAAACTTTCAGCCGTAACTCAAAGGTAACATTGCTAAATTATAAATACTAAGTTCAAATGTTTGGCATGGCTATGTTTAAATATATCACTAGACTATATTGCACTGTAAAACTTTTATTTCAATGAACGATATATAATATATAGCATAGTAACAAGCCGAGACTCCTATTAACATCTAGTGAATTATAACATTCCCTAGAGGAATTAATTGTATGTCTATGCTTGTTTCCATCTCTTGATTTAATTGGAGAAACGGTGTCATGAAACCCTGTTCTGTAATGGTGCGAGGGAACAGCTATACTGGCAGCAGACAATCTGATATATTATATTTCAAAATCATGATAAACTTCGCTCCAGAGTTGATCTTTGTTGACAAGAAATATATAGTTTTGTTGTATAATGGATCACACATATCATACGCATTCCATTTTGAACGTGCAATAAAATTTGTATAAAATTAATAAGTAATTACATTCATCATCGTGCTTTCTTTTTGTTTTATCTTTTGAATTTATATTGTACATCCTTTGGCAAGTTTGGAAAAACAGATCAGGGTGTATTTGTTACGTCGGACGTAAAACGCGTGTCGATATAACATTAAGTAAGTATCGAAAATTTATTTGAGTATAGATGAGGCAATAAATCATGCAGCTCAATGATAAAAAATCATTGAACTCATGGTCTTTTGATTTAAAATGCAAAGAGGAGTAAAATGCTATCGTCTGCCAGACTAGGATTCGAACCCCAGACCGCGTCGAGCGGTCTGCTCTGGTCCTCCTCTTTAACTACTACAAAGATATCTGTGATTTCATGAGACCGTATTAACCAATTGAACAAGATCTACGAGTGAGCAACACTACATTGGATATCATCAGTTGGATACCATCCGCCGACAACTCGTCCACAGCGGATTGTAATGCAATTAAATTCGTGAAGTTATACTTGTAACATTACTACATACGTATATTATTAATTTTATTCGACTTTCCAATCCTACAGTCTTACGTTGTATCTACAAATATCTAGTGTGATGCGATGTGATCTACATATGTATGAGATAGTATTCATAAGTATTTTTTAGTAATATTAATTTGGGAACAGTTAACCTAAGAAAATAACTCATTGGCAGAGTACAGTACGTAAAATGTATACAGCCTATTGCATGCACAGACTTGAGACCAGATAACGTCCAAAGATTTATTCTCATTGATGGGTACGGGTGTATTCCGATATTTAATGGAACTCTCAAGGTCCCTCTTATGGTCATTATTTGGATATATATTTCCACACCAAACTTGTATGCAATAAACTATACAGTAAAAAACGTTAAATAGGCGGCTAAGAGATACGAGTATGAAGATTGAAAACGTTATTTAAAATAGATAAAGCGTATTCCATTTTTAAAAAATATGCGACGGAAATAGTTGAATTTTAGAATAAATCGACGGTACATTTGAAAAACATGCAACAACATCAATATACAATTACATACTCTACCATCACAAAAAGAGCCTTACAATATACATAGGGCCCCCTCATTAGTACATAATATATCTTCTTTCATTTATAAATTATACAATTCAAAGTAGAGCCTATCCTAAGCGAAGGGGGGGAAATAAAAATCCCCCACAAAAAAAAGGAATTGCACATATACGGGTTGGGTATGAACAAGGTTAGAACAGTAAATGCCACTTCTTATACGTGAAGCGTACGTTGAACAATTGCCACTCGTTACATAGAGCGAAGGTATCAGTCCATACAGCTGGCACATATCAGGTGTCCGCACATTCATGACTGCTGGTCCGCATCACCCGTACTACTGCTGTCCAGCTCGAACAGCTGCTTGATCCGCTCCACGCACAGCTTCGAGCCTTCATTTGCTTCTTTGGCCATCTGGGAAGTACGATCACATTAAAGAACTAAAGCAATTCTATGATTAATCAAAAGTAATTAATAATGATACTTTAATTATATCTGTAGAATTCAATAATGGTTGACGAAACTATTTGGAAAAAATTTCTATTCACATAATAGATTCAGATGTCGTTGAAAGTCAAGACTCAAATACGTTAACCAAATAGGTTACATGATTGCTGGGTGAGTTAGTAGACAGAAGTTTCTGTCACTCCCTTTGTTACTTATTACCCTACATGTATACTAACGAGAGAGAAATTGAGAAAGCCATGAGGCAGCCCCTCCAACACGTCGATGCCCACCACGTTGCCCAGCCGTTTCAACTTCTTGGCAAACATCACGCAGTCGTCCAGGCACGGGTCCAGGTGCACCGACTGGAAAGTTATGAAAACGTAAAATTGAGTCGGATAGAGACAAAGGCGGCAATCTGTGTAATTAGTCAAAAATGAGATTTTAGTATGCTCGTGAGGGATTTTAAAATAACAATCGTAATGTCCTTCTTTTATTGTTTAAAACAGTACAATGGCATTCAAATCGAGTTTACAACATTGATTTTGTTTTAAATCTGGTAAACTTTGAAAGGTGAATAATCAAAGCAGCAATCTGATTACATCAACCAAGCTTCCAATTGGTCACGTGGTTTAATGGCAATATTTGTTTTCTCGGTCAGTTTTATAATTTTTACAAAATATTAAAGATGGATCGTCATCTCATGTCTGTAAATAATAAAATTACTGGATAACGACAGAGAAGGTCTGATAATTCTAGACATAAAATTTGAAGAGGCTGAATAAAAAATTTGAAACAGGTCTGTCAGTTATCCAAAAAATTGTTCATTTTTGTCTGAATTGACTGGGCGAATACTGCTTTCCAAAATTATTATGATACTTTTGATTATGATGATAACGATTATAAAAAGTGATAGAGACGTACCAGTATCC